>CANSGD010000523.1:0-300356 GCA_947645195.1 Patellifolia procumbens
TCATTATTTATAAAACATTTTTTTATTTTAGCTTTCAATTAGGTTTAGTTTAGAACTCTCTTAATTAAATACTTTAGAGTAGATTAGGATGATCGAACCTTGGATTATTTTCAATAAAAGTTTCTGCTTTCCGTCAATTGAGCGTGTGCTATTCTTACTAATTCCTTCTTTTATTTATTGTTTGATTATTTAATTCATTCATGATGCAAATATTAGGGTTTATTTTAGTTTTGCTATTTTGATTCAATCATGCTGATAGTTTATTTCTAGGGTTTTAGGGGGAAAACCATGTTTATACCATGATCCTTTTTTTAATTGCTATTAGTTCTAGGTTTTGATTAGTTCAATTATAGTGTGAGTTCTTTATCTCATGGTTTATGTCAGTATACAATTTCATGAACTATGTTTGACAACTTAGTATGCCCGTTGAGGCTTACTTTTAGAGGCTTAGAACACACTATTGATTCTGATTATGTGAGAGATCTTACTTCATATATTGAATTGAGAGCGTTATGACCCAATCATAGGCTTAACATTGGCTCCAATTTTTCGACCCTAGACCCTAGATTCTATTAGTTATTCAGCCCCTTTGATTGGTACAAACATGGTGGACCGAACTAATTCCCTAAACCTTTAATGCATAGTTTCAGCCCACTTTTATATTGCTTTTATTAGTTTAATTAGTAGTTCAGCTAATTCTTCGATCTTGTCTGAAGTAGTTGTTTGGCTGAATATTCACCTAGAAACTCTGTCTCTCTGTGGTTCACCCTACTTCCCTTAACTAATGTTTTTAAAGGACTTTGGATTTATTTTTGATTAGGTGATACGACTTTACTTATCAAATTTTGGTGTCGTTGTCGGGAGACGACTAGTTTTCTAAGTTTTCGTTTGGTTATTTGATCTACTTCTCTGTACCTCATTGGAACTTTATTGTTCCAATTGAGGTACGTTTTCCTGCTTCTTTTTGTTTCTTTGTATGCCCATGTCTCAAGAAACGGTTCCCTATCCCAGCGGATCCCAATCTTACAAGGACAATCAGGCAGATTCGAAGAAAATTCGGAGAGAAAAGCAGTTTGTTTAGCTGAACACCTTTGGATCAGACACCTTGAGTTCAGTCATGTCTATATCACTGAAGTCATATGGGGTGCCCAACCCAGATGGTCTTTCCACTGGACCCGCCATGCCGACCATTGTTGCAGCAAACTTTGAAAATAAGCCTGGACTCGTTAGCTTGTGTTCGGCAAAATCAGTTTGGTGGCATCTACTGAAGATCAGGCCAATCATTTGCAGAGATTTCAACAACTCTGCCGAACTGTAAAGCATCGAGTCCACCTGAGCAATTGAAGGTCATGTTATTCGAGTTTCACTCTGAGATAGAGCTTAGAAGTGGTTCAACGACATCAAAGTGTCTGAATGGTTGGAGTTTCTACTGCGTTCCTGAGAGTATTACCCACCTACAAGACGGCGAAGGCAGAAACAAGCTAGCCACGTTTTCCAAGAGCCTGATGAAGCAACGGGAAGCATGGGCTAGGTTCATAGACTTTGCAGAAGAGTGTCCACATCATAACATGGATAAATGGTTCTTGACGCAGACATTTTACAATGGTCTGTAGCCTTAGACGAAGAGTATTGTTATTTCGTCTGTGGAGGAGTTAAACTGGACAAGGGTGTGGATGTAGGCTATGGTTTGTTGTCAAACCTTGCAACCAATGATCATTCCACTTCCCGAAGCCTCACAAAGAAGGTATTAGAGGTAAATGCCCTAGCACGCTGACTTTCGCAGATAGCAAAGCTAAGCCAGAAGATTGACTTCTTGAGATCCTTTACACCCCTCCCTTAAGTATTAATGTTATGTCTGTCGTGGCACCCATTACCCTCTTACTGCAGGTATGTGGTGTTCAGGTCATTTTGGGCATGATTTTCAGTTCAGTTAACATCATATGGAGCCGGCAAACGCCTTTCAACAAAACCACAAAACTTTCCCCTCCACAAAACTACCAAAATCCACAAAACTTTCAACCCTCCCCAAATCATCCTAAACCCTCCCCTACTACCAAACCCCTGGTTTTCAGAGACCTCACTACAAAATTTCCATCACCCTCATAACTTCCAATCCCCACAAAATTTTCATACCCCACCTCCATAAAACATAAACCCACAAGAGCCTACCATGTCTGAATTGATGAAGTTGATGTTGGCCATGCAAAAGCCTAATGAGGAAACGCAAAAGCATATGCAGGAGCAAGAGGAGGCATAAAGGCTCAAGAAAAGCACATCAAACTTCTCGAGACTCAAATTGCACAATTGGCGGGCAACAATGCTCAGAGGCAGTAGGAACAATAGCCAGGGCAGCCCATTTAGAGGGAGCACATTAACGCCATTAGTCTTCGTAGTGGCGCTGCTTATGATGCTCCTTCACTGCCCATTGATGAGGATGCCCTGACTACAAGGAAAAAGAATGTGGTAGAGGAAGGGAAAATGGATAGTTCGACGTCTAAGGTTGAATTATCTGAGGAAGCTGAACAGATAGGGAAGAAAAAGGAGAAGGTTTCTGAAACGCCTTTACACCAAGGCTACCTTTTCCTCACATGATGCAACAATCAAAGGTCAGATCAATAATTTGGTAAGTTCTTGGCTATGGTTGAGAACCTTGAGGTAACGATGCATTCACTGATTTAATTACTCAAGTCCCCGTATATGCCAAGTTGCTGAAAGACATGATAACTAAGGAAAAGACTTTGGTGGGGTAGAACATGTCGCTCTTACTGAAGAGTGCAGTGCTTTTATTCAGACAAAACCTCATCTAAGTTAAAAGATCCTAGTAGTTTTTCTACTTGGACCTATTTTTATTGATAAAGCTTTGTGTGATTTAGGTGCTTCTATTTTCGTTATGCCTTTATCTGTTTATAAGAAACTGAATATGGGATCACTTAAATGCACACAAATCACTTTACAGATGGCTAATCGTTCTATAAAATACCCCCTAGGTGTTTAGAGGACGTTCCTGTTAGGGTCGGGAAATTCTACATTCCTATTGATTTTGTGGTGCTAGATATGGATGAGGATGCCAGATTCCCATTTATTCTGGGTAGACCGTTTTTGTGTACTGTTGGTGCTATTATTGATGTTAAGTCTGGGTCTTTAACTCTGAGTGTTGGTGATGATAAAGTGATTTTTAAACTAACCAATGTTGTTAAGGCACCTATGCTTGAACAATCTTGTTGCAGTGCTGACACAGTCGTTACACGTGCCAAATTATAAACCTAACTTAGCCTAGCATAGGGCAAGAAAGGGTCGATTCCACGAGGAATCAAGGATTATGAAGGTTTGAAAGTGATTAAGCGAGCTAAGTCTATTTTTAGTGGTTTGAGATTAATTGATTAACTAAGAAATTGAGAACGAATTAGCTAACAATTAAAGTAAATGATTGGGTTTAACAATAATAAGAAGACACTAGGTATAGGGGGAATCACTAGTTAACCAATTGCTAACATATTTGTCAAGCTAAGGGGATTCATTAGGGTCAACTAAGGGACTAAGTCACTCATATATTTCCTAATTACTCTCTCGATCTAATTAGGAGGACTTAATCAACCAATTTTACCTATTCTCATGGTAAAATCAATCAATCAAGTATTTCCACAACTCATAGCGATTCAATTAAGGTCCTAAGAAGCCAATCACCTATTCTCATGGTGAAGTCAACCTATTGACTAGCCTAAGGTCCATCAAAAGCTTCATCTCTCAATCCTTCACTTTTAATCCCCAAATCAAGTTCAAATGGTGATCAAGCAATTAAACAAGCAATTAAACAACCTAATTTCACCTAAATCTAACCCCAAAGCTTGACTTCTAGAGTCAACTCATGATCACCTAGGTCATCCCCTTCCCCTAGTTAAGAACTACTCTCTAGCCATGAACAAGGTAAAATAAAAAGCTTCAAACAACATATAGGATTCAACAATGGTGAAAATCAACATAAATGAGCTAATCATCAACTAATCACTACTAATCAAATGTTAAAACAAAGTAGAAAGTAATAAGGAAAATAAAAAGAAGGTAAGAAGAAATACTCTAAGATAGATGAAAATCAATGGCAAAACTCCATGGAAATAGCTTCAAAACGATTCACAATTCAAGATCTACTTTATCTCTCTAAACTCTACTTCTCTATCTAAAACTCTCTCTCTAATTAAGCTAATTAAAGTTCAGCTATTAAAAGCATCCTTTAATAATTATTACAAATGGGTATTTATACCCCAAAGTACTAAGGACAAAGCCATAAAATACAAAACCGAAACTGTCCAAAAACAACTGATACAAAATCGAAATCGACCGATACAAAACCGAAACCAACCAGAAATAGCAAATCTGGGCATGGAGCGCCCGCTGCAAGCTTGGAGCGCCCGCTCCATGAACGCTCCTTGGCCGCTCCAAGCTGCTGCTTCTTTCCTTCACTTTTCTTTGATGGAGCGCCGCTCCGCCTCTTTGAGCGCCTGCTCCCGTGTTTTGGAACCTCTTCTTTGTAAATCTAACTTTAAACACTTCAAGAAGAAGTTAGATTGGGGGGGGATGCAAATGCGGATGTAATGATCTATATGCAACCTAACTACATTAAATGAAACAAAACTAAATGCAAAGCATGTGACTATGAAAAATGTTGAAAAAGGGTAAGAAAAGGAAACTATATGGCCTAAAATGCATCTAAATGACCTAAAACTAAATGCAAATAAGTGAACCTAAGTCCACTTATCAAGTGCAAAGGTTTTGGATGAGGTACGTGTAGAGAAGGTTCAAAATACACCTAAGGGTTCCTCACCGTCAGGTATTATCAAGAACATTTGGAGAAGGAAGATGTTTGATGAGGGTGGTACCTCTTTAGCAAGCCCTCCAATCGAGAAGTGGAGGTATTACGGTCGTGCGGGACCTTTATAAATCAGTGTTGTGCGAGAGGCAATCATAATTTCCCTCTTATTCTTTTCCTTTTATTTTTATTTTTATTTTTAGTGAGCGAGTGAGGGTACTAACGTTGTTTTTCCTAGTACCATCGTCCTTTGTTCATCTTTTGGCATTGAGGACACTGCCAAGTTCAACTAGGGGGAGGACTTCTCTTTGTACTCTCTATCTCTTTTACTGTTTTCTAGGATAGATTTAATGCTTTCAAAAAATGCTAAAAAATCAGAAAAAATATGAGTCACATGACTGGTTTAGTTGACTCCTGTGCCCCTTGTTGTGCTCTAACTGAAAATGATTTGACTATGTTTTCTGGATAGTTGGGCATTTGTGATCTTGAGGCTATGATTTGATATTTGATTGCTATGATTCCGAGCTAGTTTTGATTATTATACACTACATTGTGTTGTATGTCTGAATTGGTTAACGGAGGTCACTTTGTAAGCCTATTGGATATATATGAATATCCAATCTGTTTTTGTGTGTTAGTTCCTCTTTAATGGATTGATCTTGACTTTGACTTCGTACTTGTCCGATTTTCGATGACTTGTAGCATTTGCTGTGATAGAGGCGTTCTTTTGTCTGATTCTTGAGCCTCAGAGTGAATTTTGATATACTTTTATCCTCCTCGCCCCGCTGATCCTAATGACTTGTTTTCGTGTTACCAAATCCTTATTATGAGCCCATGGCCTTTATTTCGATATTATTCCCCAGCCTAGCTTGGGTGAGCTTTTATTTGGTTGAGTTTAAGATCGATTCTATGGTTTGGTTTTGGGTTTTTAGGGAATTAAAGTGTATTTGATGTGGTTTAAGTGTGAGAAAAGAAAAGAAAAGGCAAAGTTTGAGTTGCGTGAATGTTTGGTTCGAAAAATGAAAGAAAAAGAAATGAAAGTTCAAAAGAGTTCAAAGTTCCTTCATTCACGTTGTTTATAAAGAAAAATGTGCTACTCTGCTTGAAATTTGGGTGTTTGTTGTGAGTTTTCATCGATTTTTTACAAGAGTTGGGTTATGTTTTGTGGTTATATGGTGTTGTTGGGAGTTGTCTCGGCCATCTTCGGCTTGGTTTGAGTGATCTTCTCCCCATTCTTGGTTTTTCCACCACATTTCCTAAAAATATCCCCTACTACCTCTTGCCTAAGCCCTACAACCCTATAAAGTCCTTTTGAGCTCGTGTCTGCATTGTTTATTGGATTGATTTCGAGTCAGTTTGTTAAAGTTAAAGAGTATGTCTGCTAATTGAGTCGACTTGACTAGGATGAGCGTCATTTAACCTTTTAAACACATGAGAGTGAGTGAGAAGGGACATTATGGTCGGGTTGGGGAATGTTCGGGCACACTCTTTGCCCGCCATAAAATTGAGAGGAGTGACACCTTTGTGAGCACCTTTTCGGGATTTGTATGCCTTGTGGATAGTTAAATTTGACAATTTGCTTGGATGATTGGTAATTGGATGGATTTGAATAGCTGAACTTGAATTTTGCCTTCTTGAACGATTCTTAGTCTTAAAATGTTTTTGAGCTTTGAATGTTTTATATTTGGGGTGAGGCAATTTATTCCAAGTTCATGTTTCATTTGCTTGAGGACAAGCAACGGTTTAGCTTGGGGGAGTTTGATGTATCACACTTATATATAGTTTTTAAATGTATTTAGATTGCATTTAGAACTCCTTTTAGAGTATTTAGGTGCATAATGACATGAATTTACATAAGTTGTGCTCTACTACTACCCGTTTGTGTGTTTCGATGATTTTCAGTTAATTTGATGCAAATTGATTATGATTATACAAAATCGCTTATTAATCATTGAGGATGAAGGTATCTTGCACAAGGATCCCAATGCATCCGTTTGGGACAATTTTGAGTTAGAATGAAGCAAAGAGTTAGTGAAAGAAGGGCCAAAACTGACACATGCTCACTATTTTTATCATAACTATTGATATAAAATTGATAATCAAGAAATTTCAATTGGGTTGGATTCTAGACTTCAATAGATTTCCAATGATAGGCCACACGCCCCAAACAGACTTTGGTTTTGAGAATATGGCGTTCGCAAGTTGACGAAGATTGCAGGAATTCCGCCCGATGGCATCGGGTGGTTTAGCTCGATCGAGCCCAATCTTATTTTGTTCCAGCTGCGTGTAGGAGTTGAAAACAAAGTGGGAAAGTGTTGGCCCGATGCGGTCGGGCGGTTTCGCCTGATTGGCGGAAAACACGTCATATGTCCGATGGCCTCTGGGGGATTTTCCCGATCGGGTAGGAGGCTTTACGACCCAAAATCTATCTTTTTATTCGCTTTCTACATAGTTCTTAGGGGTTTATAAATAATTAATCCTCATTATTTGTAAACACATCTTTTATTTTAGCTTTCAATTAGTTTTAGTTTAGAGCTCTCTTAATTAAACACTTTAGAGTAGATTCAAAGGTGATCGAACCTTAGATTATTTTTCAATAAAAGTTTACGCTTTCCATCAATTGGTATTATTCTTACTCTTAATTCCTTATTTTATTTATTATTTGATAATTTAATTCATTCATGATGCAAATATTAGGGTTTATTTTAGTTTTGCTATTTTTGATTCAATCATGTCTGAGTAGTTTTATTTCTAGGGTTTTAGGGAGGAAAACCATATTTATACCATGATCCATTTTTTAATTGCTATTAGTTCTAGGTTTTGATTAGTTCAATTATAGTGTGATTGGTTCTTTATTTCATGGTTTATGTCAGTGTACAATTTCATGAACTATGTTCGACAACTTGAGTATGACCCGATTGTAGGCTTACTTTTAGAGGCTTAGAACACACTATTGATTCTGATTATGTGAGAGATCTTACTTCATATGTTGAATTGAGAGCGTTATGACCCAATCATAGGCTTAACATTGGCTCTAATTGTTCGACCCTAGACCTAGATTTTATTAGTTATTCGACCCTTTTGATTGGTATAAGCATGGTGGATCAAACTAATGCCCTAGACCTTTAATCCATAGTTTAAATCCCACTTTTATATTGTTTTTATTAGTTTAATTAGTAGTTCAGATAATTCTTGTTTGATCTTGTCTGAAGTAACTGTTTGACTGAATATTGACTTTGAAACTCTGTCTCCCTGTTGATTCACCCTACTTCCATTAACTATTGTTGTTAAAGGACTTTAGTATTTATTTTTTATTAGGTGATACGACTTTAGCCTATCAAATTTTATGTCGTTGCCGGGAGACGGCTAGTTTAATTAGGTGATACGACTTTATCTTATCAATAGTTACTCCGATTTGAAAATTTTGGGTTTCTCGCCACCTAGGATTAAAGGTATCGCAGTAAGGGTTGTTTGGTTGTCTCTGCTGAAAGGCATTTGCCTGCCTATCGATTCGACCAAACTGACAATCATGCCCTAAGTGACCTTGAATACCACATACGTCGCAGTAAGGTAAGGTAATGGGTGCAACTAATGACATTGCATTAATGCTCATAGGAAAAAGTCGACGAATTAGAAGGTTTCAATGTGTCAAATTTTATGTTCAGAAGCGCCAGTTGAGCAAGTACTGAAATGGCGTCAATGTCTAGAACCTTTTTAGTATGACTCCTAGATGAGGATTTGTCATTGTCCGCAAGATTTTACAGGAACTCGCAGCCTTCATCAACTCCTTGTCTAAAAAGACACCTCTTACAGACGCATCAACTGTACTCTTTGTCCGAGGCTGGCAGACCATTGTAGAATGTCTGCGTTAGAAACCCACTTGTCCATATTATGATGTGGACACTGCCTCTAGGACTCTGAATATGTTCCACGCTTCCTCGTGTTTCATCTGACCTTGGGAAAACATGGCGAACTTGTTTCTAATATATGTTGTTTTTGTCGAAGGGTAGTATGCTTTGAGGAATGTAGCAGATATTCCCACCCAATGATTCTGTGATATCATTGAACCACTTCTGAGCTTTGTGACAGAGTGAAACTCGAATAGCATGTAGGGACCGCAACAGGTGGGATTTGGGTCGGGTGAGCCATCGCCGCATCCATCCCCGGTTAGACCAACTCTCGATTCATTCATCCGTCACCCGATAAGAGCATCACCCGTATTCCATCCATCCACCACCCACGGGTGAATCGGGTGAACAGGGTGATCATCCATTTATGATAATTAGACGAAAGAAGTTAGATCAAACTTGCAAAATCGCAATTTATATATAAATTTCATGTCAAATTAAGATAAGTTAAGTTTATGGAAACATGTCGATAATAATCAAAAGGAAAAAAATTTGTACTAATGTAAATAAAATGATACACATTTAAGAAAATGTAACAAATGGGTGATGAGGGGGTGATAAACGGGTGATGGATCGGGTGATGGATGAAACTTTCTCAACTTAATCCATCCATCACCTGTCACTCGTTCATCCGCCACCCGTCCATCACCCATTTAACTCGGGTTTCACCCTTTTTTGTTTTCGGGTGGATCGGTTGATGGATCATCCATTGGATATTGCCATCTCTAATAGCATGCCTTCAGTTCCTCGGGTGTGACTCTAGAGTGTTTGACAGTTCTGCAGAGTTGTTGAAATTTCTACAGATGATTGCCCGGATCTTCCACGGGATGCCCACAAACTGATTTTTCCGCCCAAGTTGATGAGTGCAAGTTTAATCTCGAAATTCTCCGTAATGATAGTGGGAATTGGTTGACCAGTGGGAATTGGTTGACCAGTGGGAATTCCGTCGATTAGGCACCCCATATGACTTCAATGTTTTTTCCATTACTGAACTGAAAAGTGTCTTTCTCAGATGCATTTAGCTGAACAGAATGATTTTCTTTCTGAACTTTATTTCGAGAGTTGACGAAGTGTCTTTGTCAGATCAGGATCCTCAGGGATGGGAGTGTAAAGAAGTAGTGAAAAGTACCACAATTGGAACGATGAAAGTCAATGAGACAAAAAAGTAGTCTTAATAACCAAATAAAAACTAGAAAACTAGTAGTCTCCCCGGCAATGACGCCAAAAACTTGATGTGTTTTAAATAGAATTTTTTGTCAATTGCAGCCATGTAAAATACCCTTTTTGTTAATTATAGCCCTCATCTTTTTTCTTGTGAATTACGACCATGAAACTAATATCTAAGTAAGTTGTTACCATCACTAATTACACCACTAATCCATAGTTTGACCGGTCAAATCATGTTTAATATTTTATAAATCTTTTTTATTCAATTTTATAATATTTTAAAAATATATGTTTTTCATATATGAAAGGTTAATGGACACGTATTTCGAGATAATATTTAATCGCGTTTTCGGAATGAAGACGGCGTTTTTCGAAAAACAGACACAGTCGGGCACCCTTTATGGGTATGAATTTCGAGAATCCCTACGTAACGGGAACCAATAAGCCGGATTTTCGAGCACGTACTTCGAGACGAGTTATTTGGACTGAAAACGACTTTTTTCGCAAAACAGACACCGTTGAGCACCCTTTATGGGCGCAAATTTTGAGAATCTCTACGAAACAAGTGCCAATAAAGCGGATTTTTTGAGCACGTACTTCAAGGCGAGTTTTTCAGGGCTGAACGGTGCCTTTTTTCGAAAAAGGGACACCGCCGTGCACCCTTTTGTGGGCACGAATTTTGAGGATCCCCTACGAAATGAGTACCTACAGGCCGAGTTTTCGGGCACATACTTCGAGACGCGTTTTCGTGCCCATGTAGGACGTTTGACGATATCCATTTATCGAAATAAACGTCGTGTTCAGTCCGAAAAATCCTTCTCGGGTTACGTGCCCGAAAATCCAACTTGTTGGTACTCGTTTCATAGGAATTCTTGAAATTTGTGCCCAAAAAAGGGGTGCACGGCATGTTCCTTTTTCGAAAAAAAACGTTGTATTTAGTCCGAAAAACCCGTCTCGACGTACATGCTCCAAAAAGACGCCTGTAGGTACCCTTTGTAGGGATTCTCGAAATTCGTGCCCCTAAAAGATGCCCGACAATGTCCGTTTTTGAAAAGATGTCGTCTTCAGTCCGAAAAATGCAATTAAATGTTGTCTCGAACTACGTGCCCATTAGCATGTCATATATGAAAAACATATATTTATAAAATATTATATAATTGAATAAAAAATATTTATAAAATATTAAACATGTTTGACCAGTCAAACTATGGATTAGTGGTGTAATTAGTGAAAATGGCAACAACTTACTTAGATATTAGTCTTTCATGCCCGTAGTTCACAAGAAAAAATGATGGCTATAATTAACAAAAGGGGTATTTTACATGGCTGTAATTGACAAAAAATTCTTTTAAATATAATACCGCAAGTACACGGTGTCTGTTATTAGGAGAGCCTTGCAAGTACAGGATGAATCCGCAGTGAGACACGTTATCAGAGTTATTATTCAATTACAAAGCTATTTCAGACAAAATCAAGGATAAAACAACTGAATTACTAATTAGACTAAAAAAGCAATATTGAAACGAGATTTAACTATGAATAAAAAGACAAGGGAATTAGTTCCGTCCACCATGCTTATACCAATCAAAAGGGCCGAATAACTAATAATATCTAGGTTTAGAGTTGAACAATCAAAGCCAAGCTAAACTTACAAAATATATGGTACGGTCGTCATATAATCAGAAACGATAGTGTATTCTAAGCGTCTAAAAGTAAGCCTATGGTTGGGTCAAACTCAAGTTGCCCAACGTAATTCATGAAATTGTACAATGTTATAAAGTACGGATTCAAGAACAAATCACACTATAATTGCCCTAGTCACAACATAGAATTAATAACGATTCAAATAAAGATCATGATATAAACATGATTTTCCTCCCTAAAACCCTAGAAAAACGACTAATCACTCATGATTGAATTTACAACAACGAATATAATATAAAAACCTAAACTTTGCATCATGAATGAATTAATAAGCAGACAAAGCAATCACAAATTAAAGAAATAAAATAAGAGTATAGAACGATACCAATTTACGGAAAACAATAACTTTTATTAATATAATCCAAGGTTCGATCACCTTCGAATCTAAACTAAAGTGTTTTCTCTGAAAAGCTCTAAAAACTAATACTAATGAAAGCTCAATCAAAGATGTCTAACAAAAAATAATGAGGCTAGCTATTTATAATAAAATAAGAAAGCGATTAAAAATAGGTCGACAATAGATAGAATTTCGCCTCTCCCTCGTCACCCGCCCGATCGGGCCAAGGCCCGCCCGATCAGGCCAAGCCAAGTTACAACACCACATCTCCTTTGTTTCACTAAAATTCAACAGCAGCAGCATTAAAGTGCTCGCGCTTTCAGGTCGGGCCGAGCCAAAATCTGGGCTTCGCAGCGCACAGCAAAGTAACCTAAGTGTTCGCCCCGCCCCGCCTGATCGGGCACGATAACATTCTTCCTTGAGCATTTAATTCTGCTCCATCGCGACAAGGGCCACCCGATAGGGTCTCCGACAGCCAAAAGGACGTAATATCTAGCTCGATCGGGCAATTCCGCTAGATGCCTTCGGGCAAGGGTTAGTTTTCTTCGTTCCTTGGCCTTTTGAGCTTGGTCTTTTAAGTCCAGAGGCTTTGGGGACCTCCCAATTCATCACTCATTCCTCATAAACAACTCCTATAGTCGTGGTTGCCTTGAAATAACATAAAATAGTGCGAAAACTCCCTATAACCTACAATTCAGCAGAAAACAACAAAATCATAACTATATAGAGAATTTAGCACAAAATAGCTCCTACGAGCACGAATTACGCACGATTTAGCTTGTAAAGAGAGGGGAAAAACGATATATAAAATCATAATATCAAGCATATAGATGCATATGTATATTTTTTAATTTATTACCTTTTCATTATAAATCTATATATATATATTAAAAAGCGTAAGCACAAATTGCAATATTTCACTAATCATTTCTCCACTATACTATTGTTGCTTCTTTTATCAATAATAATTATGGTATTATGTGTATTTAATGAAAACAATATTTTAATATTACCTCCATTTTTTAATATGTACATTTGGTTTTGCGCGCGGACCAAGGAAAAAGTGAAAAAGTAAGAGAAAAGGATAATAATTATAAGGAAAAAGTGAAAAAGGTAGAGAAAGAAAAAAAAAGTAGGAGAGATGTGTGATAATTAGGTAGGTCAACCTTCTATTTATGGCCTAAGATACACATTAAAAAAAGAATCTTTTGTCAATTACAACCATGTAAAATACCCCTTTTGTTAATTATAGTCATCATCTTTTTCTTGTGAATTACGACCATGAAAGACTAATATCTAAGTAAGTTGTTGCCATTTTCACTAATTACACAACTAATCCATAGTTTGACCGGTCAAATCATGTTTAACATTTTATAAATCTTTTTTTGTTCAATTTTATAATATTTTAAAAATATATGTTTTTCATATATGAAAGGTTAATGGGCACGTATTTCGAGATAACATTTAATCGCGTTTTTCGGAATGAAGACGACGTTTTTTTAAAAAACGGATACAGTCGGGCACCCTTTATGGGCAGGAATTTTGAGAATCCCTACGTAACGGGTACCAATAAACCGGATTTTCGAGCACGTACTTCGAGACTAGTTTTTTAGACTGAAAACGACATTTTTTTCGAAAAACGGACACGTTGGGCATCCTTTATGGACACGAATTTTGAGAATCTCTACGAAACGAGTACCAATAAACCGGATTTTCGAGCACGTACTTCGAGGCGAGTGTTTCGGACTGAACACTGACTTCTTTCGAAAAAGGGACACCGCCGTGCACCCTTTTGTGGGCACGAAGTTCAAGAATCCCTACGAAATGAGTACCTACAGGCCGAGTTTTCGGGCATGTACTTCGAGACGGGTTTTTCGTGCCCATGTAGGACGAACGACGGTTTCCGTTTTTTGAAATAAACGTCGTGTTCAGTCCGAAAAATCCTCCTCGAATTACGTGGCCAAAAATCCGACTTGTTGGTACTCGTTTCATAGGAATTCTCGAAATTTGTGCCCACAAAGGGGTGCACAGCGATGTCTTTTCGAAAAAAACGTCGTATTTAGTCCAAAAAACCCGTCTCGAAGTACGTGCTCGAAAACCCGCCTTTAGGTACCTGTTTTGTAGGGATTCTCAAAAGTCGTGCCCCTCAAGGATGCCCGACGGTGTCCGTTTTTCCCAAAAGACGTCGTCTTCAGCCCGAAAAACGTAATTAAATATTGTCTCGAAATACGTGCCCATTAGCATGTCATATATGAAAAACATATATTTTTAAAATATTATAAAATTGAATAAAAAAGAGTTATAAAATATTTAACATGATTTGACCGGTCAAACTATGGATTTGTGGTGTAATTAGTGAAAATGGCAACAACTTACTTAGATATTAGTCTTTCATGGCCGTAATTCACAAGAAAAAAAAATTATGGCTATAATTAACAAAAGGGGTATTTTAAATGACTGTAATTGACAAAAAAACTTAAAAAAAGATGAAAGGAGTAGCAAATATACCTGGATTCCATAAAACTATTAGTTTGTAACTTTTTACCAATATTTTTAGGAAAAATTAATAAGAATAATCCGACCTTTGGCCGGTATTCAATCAGTGGTACCACCTTCATTTAATCCAGGTATAATCCCACCTTTGACATCAATATTCTCTGAATGGTACGTTACCTGTTGGTAACCTGTTGCAACAGGTTAGTATGTAGCCGTTAGCTGTTTTTTATTTTAGCTTTAATTTTTTTA
This sequence comes from Patellifolia procumbens, assembly GCA_947645195.1. Lineage (NCBI taxonomy): Eukaryota > Viridiplantae > Streptophyta > Magnoliopsida > Caryophyllales > Amaranthaceae > Patellifolia > Patellifolia procumbens. The sequence goes on from CANSGD010000523.1 coordinate 14,666, forward strand.
ATCTTCTCCCTCCTTATTAAGTGCCACTCACTCATCTCTTTCACCCTCTTCCTCCTTCATCCTCTCTCTTCCTCACACTCTGCTTCTCATGCTTTTTCCCTTTTTTTCTTCAAATCTCTTCTTCCTCTTTTCTTGTAGCCATGGCAGGAGGTTCAATGAGTGGTTCATCCTCTCAATCTTCACGCAAAAAAACAGTCTTGTGTAATCATGGAGCAAGCGCTATTGTACTTACTTGTAAGAAGCAAGGTACAAATTTTAGGAGGAAATTTTATCGATGCTCGGAATGGAATGTAAGTAGTGTTACATATTGAGAAATTAATTTCATGATTATTGTTAAACTTCCATTTCCTGCTTTAATTTCCTGATTTTTGTTAGTTTAACCTCCAATTTTTTTTCTCTGTTATTTAGGGGGAGAAAGATTGCCATTGTTTCAAGTGGGTTCGTCATATGGTTGAGGAGGAGGAGATTTCCAGTGAGATAAGGGATTTGCAATTCAAAATCTTGGACAGAGACACAACCATTATTGAACTTGAAGTTGAGAAGAAGTTTTTGGAAGATAAACTAATCAAAATGAAGAAGGAAAAACATGAGCTTGAAGTGGAAAACAAAAGATTATCATCCAACATTCGTCTATTACGTGTTCGACCGATGTTAGATTATAATAGGGAGAAAGCTTTTCAAATGGCTATGGTTATGTCTTGGATTTTGTTTGGTATTATTATTTACATGTTGAAGTGAATTGATGTAGGTGCTATTTTATAGTTTGGAATGTACTTTACGGTTTTTCATGAATTATATCATTTGGAAGTACTAATGTATGAACGTGTTCGGGTTCGATTATCTAAATAACATTGCTAGTAAGGAATAATGTTAACAACAATTGGGAAATCATTGTTTGATGAGATCCTACACAAAGTACTACTCTAAAAATCATTGTTACATAGAGAAATTCTGATTTGTCACGGAAGTAGTCGATGTTGATGCTTGACTTGAAATAATTCGCGGACCACGTGAACCGGGTTCCTGTTAAGGCAATATAATGGATAAGTTAGTATATTGAAGTTTAACATAATGATAATTAGGAGGCAAAAAAATTTAGTAAGAACATACATTGGTGATGGTTGATCCATCATTCATTATCAAGACACCAAATCCAGTTGGAATCTGTTAAGAAGGAAAACAATCGTAAATCAATGTTCGTTAAAAAATTGAAACCAAACCATAACAAGTAAAAAAACTTAAATTGTTCCTTCCTCTTCCTCTTCCTCGACCTCGACTTCGACCTCGACCTCGACCCGTTGCAGCAGCAGCACTGGCAACACCTTTAGCACCACTACCAGCAACACCCTTACCACCAGCAGCAGCACCCCTACCACCAGCAGCAGCAACCCTACCACCAGCAGCAGCACCCCCACCACCACCTCCTCTACCTCTGCCACCCCTTGATCCTCTACCTCCTCTGATCATTCTGCCACCCCTTCCAAGAGTGGTGGGTTATGCAGATGCTGTGAAGTGGCTGGCTTGTGCTTGTTCAGTGGTTGTTTGTTGTTGTTGAGAATCAGCCCTAGGCCTTCCCCTTGGTCTCTTGCTCTGACTTGCACCCTCACTGACAGCAGAATCTCTATTTGGACACCTCCTTTTATTATGGCCCTTAGTTTTACATATGGTACATGTCATCTCAATACCATGCCTACTCATCTTCCCAGAGTATTTAGGATATTCAAATGGGTCCTTTATTCTATTTTTCCTAGGCCTACCAGGTCCAATTTTATAGGGGGAGGGTCTAGTGGAAGTGAAACCCTTGGCCAATGTCTCTCACCCTCACATGGTGGAATGGAGCCTGCATAGGCCTTCAAATACACATCTCTTTTATAGCATTCATGGACAAACTCCTCTGCTTCTTTATGACAGAAAAAAATAGCAGCAACAGCATTACAGCAAGGGTAACCACACATATCCCATCTCCTACATGTGCATGTTCTAGCCTTTAAATCAACTGTTAAACTGTCCAGTTGGTGGTTTACTTGGAATAGTGTGTCAGTAGATGGTAGCACATCACAAAAAGCAGCCTTGATTTTTTCCTTTTCAAGCTTTGTTTTGATTCTAGGGCAAATGAGGGAAGCAGACTTCTCCATTTGTTGCTTTTTTTTAACCAATCTTTGCAACAAAGATGCCCTAATATCCTCTAGCATATAGATGAAATGTTTTGTCCTAGCATTTAGGGAAATTCCCAACGGTGGCCCTTAGGTTTTTAAGAATTCTCAGTGGTGTAAATTTTATAAAAACTTTCCCGCTAGTAACCCTACTTTACAAATTATTCCCAAAAAATAACCTTAATGAAGAATATTTCATTAATAATAAAGCATATTATATTAGTTAATAGTTAAAGTAGTTACTCGCACGTAAAACGAGGTATTTTGGGTCGTTTTTTGCCCTTAAGGGATGATTTTAGGGGGTAAGTTTTAGCCCTTAAGAGTTGATTTTGAGGTCGAAATTTGCAAAAAGCGACCCAAAATGCCTCGTTTTATTTGCGAGTGACCGCCTTAAATGTTAACTAACGGAATATGCTTTATTATTAACAAAATTTTCTTCATTAAGGTTATGTTTGGGAATAATTTGTAAAGTAGGGCTACCAACGGGAAAGTTTTTTTGGAATTTCCACCAATGGGAATTCCTTAGACCTAAGGGCCACCATTGGGAATTTCCCTAGCATTTATGATCCAACCATTGAAAGTTTCTGCTAGATTGCTAGTAACTATGTCAGCTTTAGTGCTAGTGCTCATAAATGCCCTACAAAACAGTCTTGGATTGTATGCTTTGAAACTCTGTGCAGCCTCATCACTCACTTTGGCTAGATTATCTAATGCATCATTAAAATCTGCCTCATTGTATGCCTTCACTATACTCCAAAACAACAATTTCATCTCATCCCCGCTATAAGCCACAGAGCAAAAATATGCCTAGCACAATGCCTATGTTCAGCTTTCGGGAACACTAATGCAACACCATTTATGAGGGACTGATAATTAAACATGTCAAAAAAACAGAAAACATAAATCAAATCCATCATTCATTATTGATTACATGTTGATGCTAGACTAATAAACATGCCAAGAAAACATAAACATAAATCATAACATACTAATCTACTGATCTACTATGACAGTAAGTAAAAAACAGAGATTAGGGCATACCTGATGCTCATCACTGACAATTGATAAGCCATCACCATCTCCAAGTTCCAAACTCCTTTGTAGATGTTTGAAGAACCACTCCCAGCTAAGGTTGTTTTCACCTTCTACAATAGCCCAAGCTATTGGATACATCTTGTCATTTCCATCCCTTCCAACAGCTGACATCAATTGGCCCCCAAGAAAAGTCTTCAAAAAACATGCATCAACACAGAATATCTTCCTACATCCTTCCTTCCATCCCTTTTGCAGACCCTCAAAACACACATATAACCTCTGAAAAATAGGAGGTTGTTTCTCCACACTTGGATCAGTGTACAACTCCAAATGAGTTCCTGGACTAGAAGCTTTCACAGCTTCTAAATACCTCCCAATCTTCAGATAATGCTCTTGCATAGAGCCTTGAAGTAGCTTATGAGCAAGATACTTCACCTTGTATGCAACATCCCTTTTAATCACAATCCTAATGCCCTCCTCACAGTTTCAACAATCTCCTTAGCAGGCCAATGTGGTCTACTCTTGAACACCTCTATAAACTGTTGTGCCAACCAACTTGACTTCAGTTGGTGATTCCTCTCCATTGTCCTATTACAACTCATTCTTAACCATTTTCACCAAGTATGTAGCTCTCCTAGTATCCCAAGAAGCATATAGCTTAAATGGACACCCCTCTACACAAACCACTCCAAGTCTTTCTAGCCTATTTTTGTTACTTGAAATATACCTTAAATTTCTCCCTTGAAGTATACCATACTTTGAAACATCTTTCCTAAATGCAGCCCTACTAGGAAATCTTTGCCCTACTTTCCAACTGAATTTGGAAAAATCAGCATCTTCACTAACCAACATACCCCTAGCATTTCTCCTCTCATCCTCAGTTATTTCATCACCACTTCCTGGTGGTGTATGGATGTCATCATCTGTACCTTCAGCATCACTACCAACCTCCCTGTGTTCACCTCCCCTTACTGCCTCACTACTGCAACCTAACCTCCCCTTTGCAGCCTCTTCCTGTAACTGTTTAGCTATCTGCTCTAACTTAGAATTAGTTCCCCTAACTTTGTTCAAAGCCTCAGTGTATTCCTCATCACAGTTTTCATCATCTACAGTTTCAAATTCAAAGTCACCTTCTCCTTCTTCATCCAATCCAACCTCTGTATCCTTCTCTAATTCTTTTTCATTTAAATCTTCATCACTACCCTCACCCTCTGATGGTTCATACTCATCTTCACCATCTTCACCCTCTTCCTCTAAATCTGAAAGCCCTTGTTCAGCAAAGAATTCATCCCAATTGAGATTTTCATCACTCCTAGGATCTAACCACTCATAGTCATCTGGGACTTTGCTTGTTATGAAAGTGGATTTTGGTGTTGACTGAGAAGGGGCAGATTTAGGGTTGTCTGTTGTTTCAGTTTGTTGCACAGGTTTTTTTGGGTTTTCTGATTGTTGCGTTGGTTGGGATGGGGTGGGTATAGGTTGATGTGGGGGGGTTGAGATAAAGGTTTCAACTAGGGGAGGTATTTGTGCTTTAAGAGGTGATGATGTGGAAGAATCTTTTGATAAGCTATACTCTCTCTGCTAAACTGATGCATCAGTTAATACTTCAACACTAACTCCACGTGGACTCCTTCTAGGTGGACCCCTCCTCACAACTAACTTGGGCCTTGACTTTTTTGGTGTTTGACTTGAAATGTCAGTGTGGGAAATAGGTGTATCAGTTTGTGAAATTGGGTTTTCAATTTGTGAAGATGGGTTTTCAATGTGGGAAGGTGGGTTTTTCAGTTTGTGAAGTTGGGTTTTCAGTTTGTGAAGGTGGGGTTTCATCTTCTTTGGTTGGGTTTTCACTCTCAAGTAATGGAACTTCTAATGGTAGTGGAATGTTAGCCAAAGTTTCAGGTTCATCTACACCTTGTAACACATACATATCAATACATCTATGCTTCAAAACAAGAGCAATTAGATCTCTAACCTCATTGTCACTAAAAGTCTGCCTCAACCCATCATCAAGAGTTGTACCAGGTATCAAATAATACACAGCATCAATCTTCTTATAACCCCCACATTCCTTTGCTAACTCCTCTAACCAAAACCAGCATAACTCATTTGAACCTATAGGAAAGGTTCTACCTTCTCCTCCTAAATACACAGTCCCTTTACTAGTTTTCTTAAACAAACCCCCATGCCAAAATCTAAGTGTACCAAGTGTTGATTCCATAGCAGAACAGGAAGAGCATGCAAAAAATTCAAACCCAGAACCTATTTTAATGGAAACAAAATCAACCGAAAACATACATGCAATTAGGGCATATTCAAACACTTTTTAACAAATCCTAGGGCAACCCAATATTAAAAGATGTGGGTGCTATCGGTTTTTCTGGGTACTTAGAATTCCACGAACTTCAACAATGGAGCTTGCCAACAATGGAGGTTGCGCGATTTTTAGTGAAGAAAAGCTTGGCAACAATGGAGGTTTCGCGTTTTTTGGGGAGAAGATGGTGTTCAGAGGTTGGGGTGAAGTTGAAAGGACAAACTCATTTTGGGGGAAAGTAACTGGCTGGGTTCTTTTTACCTATTGAACAGGTTGTAGGTTTTAGGTACCATTCAGAGAATATTGGTGTCAAAGGTGGGATTATACCTGGATTAAATGAAGGTGGTACCACTGATGGAAGATCGGCCAAATGTCGGATTATTCTTATCAATTTTTCCTATTTTTTAACATTAAACTTTAAAGCATAATACAAGTAAACTCCAGAACATTACCTAAGCCTAAATTCTAATTTACTGTTTGAAAACTTGCGGTGGTCCAGCTAGTAAGAATCTCTAACCCTTTAAAAGCAAGAAGTGAGGAGACTCAAACCTCTGGAATCCACTGTTCATGAGAACAATATACAAATTGCCTTTGAGCATTTTATCTGTAACACCCCCACAATCCCTCCATTTATAGATCTCTATAAAACAGAGAAACTGCGGAGATGTTACACCACACATGATAATACGTAAGGCTAAACAGAGAATACAATGGAAGTCTTTTAAAACATAACTTAAAATACTTTAATAAAATCAAAATATAAAATTCAATAAATAAGTTAACAACTCAAGAACTACCCCATAATAGTTCCTTATTCAAAACAAACATAAACCAAAATAGCTTTATTGAAATAAGTGTTTATGCACTAAAGGTCCCATCTTTATGCTCATGATCCCCATGCACAGCAACACTTGTACCTAAAACTCAACCTGTAAGATCTGCTCGTCATTCACAAACACATTTATGATTGGGTCGTCACAGGGTTATGGAGGTAAAACAATAACCAAAGCAAACAAAACACATACATCAGCAGCGCTGAGTACATAACACTACTAAGCTAATAATAAGTAATAGCATATGCAATCCTCAAATAATTCGACCTGCTCTTCTCATGATTCTAAATACACAACAAAGACTGAACTAACTAAATTCATTCTTCAATGTATATTGGAAATGAACGGGCACTGTCCTCCACTTGGAGTAATATACAGGTTACTATTTCTTGTGTAAGAGATTCCACACCTCTTACTAATAAAGTAAAGTTCCATGAACTTTAAATAACTTGACTCGAGAAGTACACGCTTGTTAGTGAAATGAAAGAGATAGTGAGAGTGAGACCCTAGACTCAACATCTTGACAGAGACGCTATGAGTGACACCTAATTCACTAGATAACCTTCTTGATAATTTGGAATTACATAAATCTTTCTTGATAAAATAAAAGGAATAGCATCGTCATGCTATGCCAATGCAAGAGTATAGTTACACACTAACTCCCCCCTTATGTTCAATACTCATGGGGGATCCTGCCAAAAGTTTTATTGCCAAAGTCCGATACGTGAGACACACACAACTAATAACATATAAGCATATAAATTAATTTCTTATCTTTCTTTAATAAGTGATAACAAACAAGTATTACAAACAATCTCAATTCTTATTCTTTCGAGCTCTTGCTCAACTTCTTACTCAAATGACTTATTGAGTCCTTTCCTTATTTCTTAAGGATCCATGATCCAACCAATTGAGTCCTCGCTCAACGGTTTAACTATATGTGGGACCTTGCCCAATAACTTTGACTCCTAGTGAGACCTTGCTCAATAACTTTAACTATTCACGAGACCTTGCTCAATAAATCACTACTGCAGAAATGGGTTTTTAAGACACTAATGTAGCAACGCTTTAACAAATAGCGTTGGTCGCGTGACTTATTTGGGTTAAATAACAACGCTTTTATTAAGCACTCCCATGTTGTACGCGGTAAGAGTAACCCGCTCTTGTGAAATTTTGAGTTCAACATTTCCTCCCAACGAAAAATTGATGAAAAACCCTAGAGTTCTACCGCCCAAACTTCACCGTCACTTCAGCTTCTTCATTGAAAAACATTTCTCTCAAACACCCTCATGGATCATTATGGGAAACAACTCTTTCTAGTTGCAAATAACTTGTGGTAATCTTGTTAATTCTTCTATTTTGGTTTTGTTTTTCACCTTGAACTAGCTTCTTTCATTTCTAAACTTGATTTACCTGACTTGCCGGCAATTTCTCCATTTTTTGTTGATTAATTGCACTTTTTAGCGCTATTTTTTTATTTCAGTCGATTTGTGTAAACAAGCATAATTCTGTAAGTAGTTTTCCAGTCTCTTTTCTTATTTTCTGAATTTTGGTTGTTTAAAAATTAATTAGGGTTTATGAACTCTAATGCATTTGGGGAAGTATAGTTTAATATGAATTTTTAAGGTATTGATTCGCTATTATTGTGAATTCAGGGGCGACTGAGTGAAATTTTGTGTTTGATTGTGTCCTGGTGCTACGTTTTCGGGTTGCTTATATTATTCGTTTATGTGTTGCTTATATTATTCGTTTCTGCGTTTCTGGGTTGAATACCTTATATTATTCGATTAATCTATTACTTTGTTTTTTAATCTTTGATTGGTTCGTTCTTTAGCAGTTTGCTACTGTGATGACATTGGAGCAGGAATGAATTGAACACCTTGCCTTCCACCTATCTATATTTCACCTAGGTACTAAAAGAACATTTATATTTAGTTTTCTCTTCTCTGCGTATACTCTTTACATTTTGATGTATTGGTAAATTATTAAGGTAAATCAATAAGGGCGGGTAGTTAGCAGTCCTTCACTCCTTTAGGATTACTAGTTAGGTGGTGAATATCTATGCAAAGTTAGAGATGCATATTTTCAGAATGCTCACTGGCTCTCTACTTCAAATTACTAAATAAAAGCAACCTACAACATGTTATTGCCTAACAGAGAAAAAATTAGATAGATTGCAGGGGTGTGTGGAATGGAATAGATATTAAGTGCAAAAACATAAATTTATGTTGTGGTTGGCAATGTTAGACATATTGAAAACAAGCCAAAGACTTGCAAAAGTGGGGTGTGATATTACCCCATACTGTGCATTACAACAATTTTGTGAAAATGTGACTCATCTTCTCGTTGAATGTGATTATAGCAAGAAATGTTTTGGAATGGTTTGCAACTGCTTAGAAATTCCAAATAGGACTCCTAATATCAAGCAGATATGATCATGTCATTATTGATCATATGTCGATGCCAACTATATATCAAACATAAGAGTAAGTGAACATCAAATTAGTTATGCATGCTGCCACCATTTTCCTATCTTCCTATATTTGTCTACTGTTGTATGGACCTTTTTTCTTGAATTACAAGCTGATACCCTCTCTTCTGCTTCTTGTACATTTTTTTCTTTTTATTAAAAAAATTTCACATGATCAATTTTCTGATAAAGAAAATAAGGGGAAGCTATGAATCAGTGAAATGAAGGAGGGAAGATTATTGGGGCAGTATGTAGTAGTAGTAGTATATAAGGAAGTACCACTAGTAATTTGTTTGTTTATCTTTTCTAATATTGTTGTGTCAAAGAGCTTGATTGCAAGCATTGTTAAACAGAGATGTATAATTCTATAATAATACAAATTACTTATTTATCCTTAATACTATTTATGATTCACAATTATAAAAGGGTGAGGAGGATTAAGAAATAGACCTCTTGGTGGTGAAGGTCTAGGGCGACCAAAAGAAGCAATGTTACAAGTTACAGGAAGTATAAACTATCTATATTTGTGATTTGTTGAATGCTTCTCTATGTTTTACTGGCTTTGAATTTGGCTATTCTTGTGTATGTTTCACTTTCTCATGGAATTTGTTTGTTTTCTTGTGTGTAGATTAGCAGACTGAAAATTCAAGAAAGAGCGGAGGAGAGGAGCAAAGAGCAGAATAACAACACTCAGACTGCAACTGTGGAATTTGTCTGATTTCTTGTGTGTGTGGATTAGTGGTTGGAATAAAATATCATAGGTTATTATTAGCATTAGTATATTTATTTTGATTTAAGTGTTTGGTGCCTTTCTTTGTACTAGATTGGGATGCTTCAAGCACCTTTACAAAACTATTATTGTTAACCTATTAATAAAAATACTAATATCTTTTGATATATGAGCATTAACAATGCATCATAGCCTACATTTACCCACTCTTTTAAATATGTGCATTAATCGTTGCAACACTTTTATAGCGCAACAACGCTACACCGACACTATTGATGTGTCCTTATAGAAGCTGAATTTAATTAGCCACGTAAATGGATTGGAGGCGCTTTGAGATTGTGGGAGATATTTCACGACGCTATAAAAGCGTCGTGTAAAATCATAAAAAGCGCATCAAATCTAGCGACGCTATTTTTAGGTTATACAAACGCTTACAAAAAGCGTCGTAATAGGGTGTAGCAACATGGGCTAAAGCAATACTTATGGAAGCGTTTGTAAAAGCTCTAACGACGCTTTTTAGCGTCGCAATAAGCTTCTCTGTAGCGTCGTAAGAGCCCGTTTCTCAAGTAGTGAATACTCATGCAAGCCATAGCTTCAAGAATAACATAAATAAACTTTAATCATGCTCAGAAGCAATAAACATCAATAACATATTTCTCGAATGACATGAATAACTCCAAAAGTTCCATTCCTAGTCTCCTTTCTATGTTCACAACAAAACCTCAAACAATCTTAAGACACAAGCCTCTCCTTACTTCTCATGCTCAACAAATAATCCTTAGAAACTACTAAGGTCAAAGGTCAAAGTGTATTTACCTTGCTACTACAATGGAATCACCAAACAAAAGGCTCATTTGCTTTTATAATGCTTGGAACCTACCAATAAAGAAGTACTAATAATTAGTACTTAACAACAAACAATTCAAGGCTACTAATAAATAAAAATCAGCTTTTAAATAATAATAATAAATCTAATTTTTATTTTAAAGCACTCTAAAAACTCTTTTAGATCATAAAACTTGGAAACCTTTACTAGTAGACAAAACCCAATACAAACTAGTGATTAAAAACTTATAAAAACTAATATTTTATTAACTAAAATACAACAGTAAATTAATTAACAAATAATAAAATGAAAAATATATTTTTTTAAAAATTGTGTGTGGTTCGAAAATCACACAACAAAAACGATACAAAAATAACGAATGAAAATCGCTCAAACCGGCGGGCCAACAACCACGAGCACCACCCGCCACAACCAGCGAGAAGGCAGTGGGCAGGGTGGCACTCGCTGCTGCCCAGCCACCAAGGTGGCCCGGAAAACTCAACGGAAGGAGGTGAACAAGGAGGAAAAACGAGGGAAAGAAAAGAGAAAGAAAAGGGAGAAAAATATAAAAACCCTTTGCTTCACTTTGATGCTTGAATCATCCTCCTACAAAAATCAATGGAGAAAACTAAATTAGAACTTAAATATGTGGAGGAATTGATGGAAGAATAAAACTAGGGTTTGAGAGAAGAGAGAACAGAAACCCTAATTACTCCTTGTGAAGATGGTGGCTAGTAAATGATGGAGAAACCCTAATTCTTTCTTTTCTAGTGGAAAAGGATTACATTTTGGTAAAAAGAACAAAATACCCATAATGATAAAATTTACCAAAATACGCTTCTTCTCAAAATTACTAAAATACCCTTTTTACTTGAAAATACTAGTTTTTAAATAGTTTTAATACTTAAAAAATAATTAAAACTATTTAATTAAATAACTCGAAAATATGAGGGATTATATTATCTATAGCTTTTTGCCTACTTTTTCTTGATTTCTCTCACCACCACATCCTTCTAACCATTTGCTTTACAGCTTTCCTTCAATCTCTTTCTCTTTCTTTTTCCTCCAACTGGCTTTCTCTCTCTCCATCCTACTTCATTTGCCGTCGTTAATGGTTATGCTTCCTCTGGGGTAGATGTTGGTCTTTTTATATTTAAATGATTTGAATTTAATGGTGATATTTTGAATCAGCGATGAAATGCTCGGAATCGATCGAAGGTATAAAGATTAATTACATTGATATTTCGCCGTTGCCAATGATTAACACAAATCTTGAAGAGAACGACAGTTTTACACCTGTGGTTGAAGCATTTCGCCAGAAGATTCTAGAAGCTCATAGCTTTCTCTTTGCTGCTTCTGAGTAAAATTAATCCATCGAATTCCAGCTTTATCTCTGTCTGTCTCATCTATCTCTATCTTTCCCCTAAAATTCAATTGTCCGGTTTGAACGTCGAACTGGGTAAGAGGTTAGTATTTCTTCTCTTTGAATCTATTTTTTTCAGTTCTCATTTAAAATTTGTTGCTATTAGTGAAATTTATTAGAACCAATTTTTTCTCAAAGTTTGGGATGAATTTTGAGAGATTGGGTCTTCCATCTTGGTAAGACGTAAAATTTTAAAGTCCAAAATACTTTTTTCCCAAGTTACGTTTTAAGTTTTGTTGGTTCAGGTGACATTAACCTAATTGATTTTTTTTTTAAAAAAATTTGGTATAGATGTTGAAGGAAGTTCAATGAAGATTGACGTGAGATGAGAAAAATAAGAAGGGAGGTTGCTGAGAAGAGCAAAAATGGGGGAGGTTAGAGAGGAGTTACTTATTCAGCTTGGATCAAACGTTTCATAGAAGAAGAAGGTGAGATTGAACATGTTGCTTTTCTCTCCTTTTGGCTTTCAAAGTTTGTGTTTCCTGATCTTCGTGTTGGTGTGATTGATAATTCTGTTTTCTACATGTATTCATCTTTTATAAATGGTCATTATCAGTGTTCTAATTGTTTATTGTAGTAGATATGGATATGTCTTCATAAATAGTATTAGATATGAATGGTTGCTCATTGTTTAATTGCGGAAACAAGATTTTATACATGAAGTTCGTGGATAGTGGTGTATGGAGTGCTACTACATGTTTTCCATTGACCATTATATACAAATAAGGGTTTTGTATTTGATGAATTGTCTAAGACACTTTAACTAGTACTTATCTATTAATAAGATTTGTATTATACGATCTTAAGAGTATGGGATCAAATCTTACTAAAGACAGTTAAAAGGTGGTCAATTTAAAATAATTGATTGTTAAACCTCTTGCGTTATTCGAAATGACAATTTCGTGTCGCTGGCTACTTCATTTTCTAATGCACCAAAAAAAGATAAGAAGGGGACATTAATTTTTGGAACATGTCATCACCAACTTTGAGCTTTACTTTTTTGTATTAATAGCTAGCCAATATGTTCTATATTAATAGCTATCCAATATGTTTTATAGTAGTATGTGTTACTATTGGAGTTTGTTGAAGTTTAGATGCTAGGTTATTAGTTGGTTCCTTGATCTTAGCATTAGGTTGTTACTTATTGTAAATAGTTAAAGTAGTACTTTGGTGCCAACAACTAACTACTCACAATAAAATAAACAAGTCATATAACAAACCTAAAACTCTGTGCCAGTCAAACTGTATCAAGTAATATGGGACGGAAGGAGTATAAATATAGTTAAAACCGGTGCCGACAGGTTTTTTGCGTAATCTTGAAATACTAGCATTCATATAGATTTTGATGCTTTCATGGTCATACTTTGGCTGATATGTCAAGATTGCTTATAGATTTTGATACTTATTTGTAAATAAGTGAGAGGGAATTGTGGTGGAAGAAGAAAGAAAGAAACTGTAAAGGGGGAAGTGAAGTACTACAAATGAGATGTCTGAATCTTGTGTCCCATGACTCACATTTCCAACTCTTTTACTGGTGATTCAAATACAGAATGTGAACTTAAGGCACATTCATTTTCTTTTTTCACTTTGTTCAATTTCTTATAAGGATTTTTTTTTCTTTTTGACAATGGAGAAACAAACTACTAATTAAGGGTTTTATCTTACAATAACTACCATGATAAGCTTGAAAGGGAGTGATGCTGAATGGAGGCTCATGGAGTTTTATTTTGGTTTGAATACAACAGTTAAGAATGGTGCTTAAAGCGGTGATAACTTATATCCAATGCCGATGCCTTGTGGGTGATAATGGGAGCCAAAGTAGTCGAGTTATCGAGCCAATGCCTTAAGGCTGCTTCTTTCAGAGTGCTGCAAGGAATAAGGAGTTCGGGAATTGAAAGAGATATGTTGCTAGGAGAGAGATTACATCAACATAACTTGATGTTTAGCTCCTTTTTGGCCTTCAATGTTGTCGTCAACAGAAAAAATAGAGCAATGAAAAACATGTTACAGTAATTGTATCTGACATACAAATGTTGGATGATGATTGGTGATTAATTGGAGATTAAATTGGTATGGAGGGTAATTGAATTCCCAATTAGACTCCAAATTAGACTTGTTGACTTATCCAACTAAAACAAAGAGAAGAAGAAGCTAGAAGAAGGAAGAAGATAACAATGGCATATACAATCTCTTGTATTCGACTCCCTTCTATTCCTTTCATTTGCAACAACTCCTCTGCTTCATTTTTTCGTACCCCTCTCTCTTACTGTCTTTCATTTGCTTTGTACTTCCCTTAATTGATTTGTTGAATTTTGGATATGATTTCACTTGTAAGCTTCTAATGATGAGATGTTGCGCTTTAATGAATTCGAGAGTGAGTGAGTAATTATATTAGATTGGAGAATCATGCTTAGATCTCTCCAATCTACAAGTTAGTGAGTGTGTATGATAGAACTGCTGCTGCCCTGGATTTTGGAAATTGGGTATTGGGAGAAGCAGGCTAAAAAATTAATATTGGCTTCTTCTCTGTTGTTGTGTTGTGTTACGTGATCTTTGTTTTACAAATCCTTTTTCCGTAGATTCAAGTCTCGTGTCTGCTTTCCAAGTCTATATCTGACCAAAACTATCCCCCATGCACGATCTCTTTGCTTTCTAATTTTGGGTTAATTATTATTTATTCCTACCTGTTTGTCCCAAAGGATTACTCGCAAAAGCGATCAAGATGTGCCATTTTACTGACTGCATTAGGAATTACTAGCTGCTAATGATATGGCTACAAACTTCAGAGGCAATTTATATGAAGCATTTTATAGAGAGAACTAATAACGTTTGTAAATGGCGAAAACGAAGACATGCACAACAGCAATAGTCATATTCAATCTCTCCAATAACCTGCTTTTCTAGACTAATTCATTTGTTATTATTATTTTTAGGTTAGTTTTTGCAGGCATCACTCCGAGCTTTCTGATTCCAGAACCATGCCTCACTTGTTAGATATCATCCTCAATAAGGTATAAATGATTCCTTTGTTGTGCAGGCATAATGTTAAGCATACTGATTGGGTCTGCACCGTTGGTATAAATGATTCCTTTGTTTTTGCAAGCATCATGCTGAGCTTACTGATTCGGTCTGCATTGTTGGATATCATCCTCAGTATGGTATGAATTATTCCTCCTTTTTAGTATTTTTTTTTATAAAATTTGGTGTGTGAAATTATTACTCTTGTCGATATTCTTCTCTGGTCTTACCATGGCAGCTTTTTCCGCTTGCTTCTCATTATCTTGGTAACCTTGCTTCATTTTATGTTACTACTTTTTGAAATTCAATATTCGATGAAGGGTATAAGTATCTCCTTTTGGGTTTTATTAGTCGTTTACAGGAGCGAATAGATTTCGAAGCATGAACTTAATAATCTTTCATGGAAGAAGAATTTCTAATATATGCCCTCATGCCATAGATACTTCATTAAGAGGGCAAGTTGATAGAACAAAACAAATCAGCAAAAGGGCGAGTTCTCAGTACTTAGTAAATATACTAATGGCGGCTGAAAATATAAGTTTCACTCACCTGAGTACTCTAAGATTTTTTACTCGTAGTTTTTAGTACTTCTTCAGACCCCGAGCCTAAACAATGTAGTCATTTTTTGAAGATTTTAAACAACCTTCTTTTTCGATGCAGGTCGAGTCTCTTGTTTAAGGCCTTTGCCTCTAGAAAACATTGGTTCTTGTTATCGCAAGTTGCTTTGTTCACCCAGCACATTCATTGAGTGGTGATAGTTGCTAGCTGTTTCTTATGGTGATTTAAAAATATTTAGCTGTAGTAGGGAATTAATTTCCACGTACATATACCTTAGTCATGTACTCATGTTGACTTTGTTTCATTCAAGGTCGAATCAAATTGCATGCCTCCTATATAGTATATACTACTTTAATAAAGCTTAGTGTAGAATTAAGTAATGATTTGGTTACTTATTCCATAAAAACGCCCTATATGACTAGAATAACTGTATTCTCCCATATTTTTGAGTTATTTAATTAAATAGTTTTAATCATTTTTGAAGTAAAAAAATTAGTACTTTCTCCGTAACGCAAAACTTGCAACAAATGGAATAGGGGGAATTCCTAGGTAATATTTGTTAATGATGGATAAAGGTGTAGTTTGGTAAAAGTAGGAGAGAGAAATTACATGTGATTAGGAAAAAAAAGAGAGAATGAGTACACATGAGGTGGGGACCATAGGTAATTAATGTTAAAAGCTTTACCATATGAAGAAAGTAGAGGAATTGTTGCAAGTATTATGTTACACCTATTTTTGAAAAATGTTGCAAGTATTGTGTTACGGAGGGAGTATTTTTTTTAGTGAAAAGGGTTTTTAGTAATTCCAAGAAGAAGGGTATTTTGATAAATTTTATCATTAAGGGTGTTTTGGTCTTTTTACCAAAACATAGTCTTTTTCCACTATAAAAGGAAGAATTAGGTTTTCCTCCATCATTTACTAGCCACCATCATCACAAGGAGTAATTAGAATTCCTCTTTTTCTCTCTTTTCTCTTAAACCCTAGTTTTATTTCTCCATCAATTCCTCCATTGATTCAAGTTCTAAGTAAGTTTTCTCCATTGATTTTTGTAAGAGGGTCATTCAAGCATTCAAGTGAAGCAAAAGGTTTTTATTTTTCTCCCTTTTCTTTCTCTTTCTTTTTCTTTCGCTCCTTTTCGTTAGTGCGCCTCCCGTGCGTTTTTCTGGCAGCCACCTTGGCCGGTGGTCGGCCGACGTTCGTCGAGTGACCCAAACGCTGCCACCATGCGGTGGTCGGAGTCCTCGTCGGTGGCCGATTGAGGGTTTTGGTGCGGTTTGCTAGTGGTTTTTTCGAACCACTTCTAGTTTTTTTTAAAAATTTTTATATATTTATTAATTAATTTACAGCTGTATTTTAATTAATAAATAATTATTTTTTATGAGGTTTTGAGCATTTATTTGTATTGGGCTTTGCCTACTAGTAAAGGTTTTCAAGTTTTATGATTTGAAAGAGTTTTTAGAACATTTTAAAATAAAAATCAGATTTATTATTATTATTTAAAAGCTGATTTTATTTATTTATTAATAGCCTTGAATTATTTGTTGATTAAGTACTAATTATTAGTACTTCTTTGTTGGTAGGTATCAAGCATTATAAAAGCAATTGAGGCTTTTATTTAGTGATTCCATTGTAGTAGCAAGGTACATACACTTTGACCTTTTACCTTAGTGGTTTATAAGGATTATTTGTTGAGCATGAGAAGTAAGGAGAGGCTTGTGCCTTAAGATTGTTTGAGTTTATGTTATGAACATAGAAAGGAGACTAAGAATGGAACTTTTGAGTTATTCCTATCATTTGAGAAGTATGTTATTAATGTTTATTGCTTTTGAGTATGATTAAAGTTTATTTATGTTATTCTTAAAGCTATGGCTTGCATGAGTAGTTTATTTTATTGAGCAAGGTCTCATGAGTAGTTTATTTTATTGAGCAAGGTCTCATGAATAGTTAAAGTTATTGAGCAAGGTCTCACTAGTAGTTAAAGGTATTGGGCAAGGTTCCACAAATAGTTAACCATTGAGCAAAGACTCAATTGGTTGGATCATGGATCCTTAATAAAGAAGAAAGGACTCAATGAGTCATTTAAGTAAGAAGTTGAGCAAGAGCTCGAAAGAATAAGAATTGAGGTTGTTTGTGGTACTTGTTTGTAATCACTTATTAAAGAAAGATAAGGAATTAATTATTTGCTTACTGGTATTTGTCGTGTGTGTCTCACATATCGAACTTTGGCAATAAAACTCTTGGGTAGGATCCCCCGTGAGTATTGAAAATGAGGGGGGAGTTAGTGTGTAACTATACGCATGCATTGGCATAGCATGGCAATGCTATTGCTTTTATTTTATCAAGAAAGTTTTATAGAATTCCAAATTATCAAGAAGGTTACCGAGTGGACTAGGTGTCACTCATAGTGTCTCTGTCGAGATGTTGAATGTAGGGGCTCACTCTCACTCTTTTTTTCATTTCACTAACAAGCGTGTACTTCTCGAGTCAAGTTATTTAAAGTTCATGGAACTTTACTTTATTAGTAAGAGGTGTGGAATCTCTTACACAAGAAATAGTAGCCCGTATATATATATATTACTCCAAGTGGAGGACGGTGCCCAATATATATTAAAGAATGGATTTAGTTAGTTCAGTCTTTGTTGTGTATTTAGAAACATGAGAAGAGCAAGCCGAATTTTTTGAGGATTACATATGTTATTATTTGTTGCATTAGCTTAGTAGTGTTATGTACTCAGCGTTGCTGATGTATGTGTTTTGTTTGTTTGATTATTATTTTACCTCAATGACCCTGTGACGACTCATTCATGAACGTGTTTGTGAATGACGAGCAGATCTTAGAGGTTGAGTTTCAGGTACAGATGTTGCTGTGCATGGGGATCATGAGCATCAAGTTGGGAATTTTAGTGCATAAACACTTATTTCAGTAAAGTTATTTTGGTTTATGTTTGTTTGATTAAGGAACTATTATGGGGTAGTTCTTGAGTTGTTAACTCATTTATTGAATTTTATATTTTGACTTTATTAAAGTATTTCAAGTTATGTTTTAAAAGACTTCCGCTGTATTCTCTGTTTAGCCTTACGTATTATCATGCGTGGCGTAACATCTCTACAGTTTCTCTGTTTTATTGAGGTTTTTAAATGGAGGGATTGTGAGGATGTTACAATAACAATGAAGAAGGTAATACTTTTTTGCATTTTTCAAAGAAGCTAACATCAACGAACAAGGTAAATTTTAGGTTGAGAGGGTCGAAAAGGTTGCGAAACACATAGAGTTTTATTTTCAAACAATAAGCTAATATAGTTTCACCTAACTATGTGATTATATCTCTGATCTTTAACTGACTACTTTTTATATGTTATTTCTGTTCGGGCCTACTGTAGGCAGGATAGGCAGGTTCAATTTTGTATATAAATTGGAAAGAAATTTATGGCAAGAACATAGGTTTGTGGATGATTTATTATTTTGAATATTATCTAATGTTAGTTTATCTCGAGAGTTCAGAATTATGACGTGAGTCTAAAAATGGGACGATGTTGGCTTTTAGAGGCTTGTATAATTTTGTGTTATTATGAAATAGATCTTTAGTGGAGAGGATATATGTTTTCAGATGATTTATTATATAAAATATAAACTTATGTTATGTTAGTTTATCTTGGGAGTGTGGAAATATGATGTAAGCCTAAAAAAGGGACGATGTTGGCCTTGAAGGCTTGTATAATTTTGTCTTTTTATGAAACTCGAAAAATAAGGTGATATTATGCCGAAATTTTCACTCAAAAAATAAACTTGATATGTCCATACAAATTTGAAGTTTTGCATTAGAAAAGCATATTAATATTCTTAATGATAAGTAAGATTTTGTGCATACAAGTCCTTTTTTTGGGGGGGGGGGGGGGGGGGCAAATTTGAAGCGTATGCATTTTAATAAAAATGTTTGTAATGTCTTTTGAATTTTTTTATACATATTCTAACATTTTAACATCTTAAATTGTTTGAGTAAATCTAAGACTGTCCCCTAGTAATATCGAAATTTTTGATTCCACCAAGATTTGAACCTTGGTCTCTCAGGTGAGAAATAGGAAGTGATATCATTGGACCCAATGGTCCTTGGTGAATCACTATTTTATTTAATTGGTCATAATATGTGTTATATTTTCACGGGATATGTATTCACACCTATGAAAGTCAAAGGGGTGGCTATTATGCCTATTAAATATAGATATTTCATCCTCTATGACATTATAATACTCATACAAAATTACATTTTCCAATAGACATTTATAATCATTTTTTTTTGAAAGGATACAAGGAAAAGCATTAGGCGACCATTCTCTCAATGGTGAAACCTAAACTGTCTAAAAGAGAAAATTGATACAAAGTTTTATCCGTTTGGACGTCAAACTCCTGAGCTTTTTGAGTTATAAGATGTCCTTGCTTGGAGATAATCAGCTACACTGTTAGCTTCTCTGAAAATATGAGTTATCAATGTAGATTTGAATGTAGTGAAAATCTGTCTAATATCGTCACTGAGAGTTTGTATACACCATGGGATGTTGTATTTGCCTTTCAAGATATTGATGATGATTATTAAAATGTCTCCTTAAGTCTGTAATCTTCATGTTCTTGGCCTGGAGGAGGCCATCACGGAGGGCAGTAGTTTCAGCGAATAAGAGAAGATGATTTTCCCAACTTGTAGGCGGATTATCCTCAATATCTTACCTGAAGAGTTCCCCTGTATAATGCCCGCTGTTGCCGAGTCTCAGGTAGAGGATCCATCACAATTTAATTTGATGAGGCCTTGATGAGGAGGGGTCCAACAGACATGAATGGTGGTTGGAGGTTTATTGGTGGAGGGGGTGAAAAAGTGTGAGTTAGTGTCTGTGGAAAGGCATAGTTGCCATTCTAAGTACATATGTTTTGCTCTATGGAGAATGCGGTTTGGTTGCCAGGTCTCACCATTTATAATCATTGCTAACAAAACATCTAGTTTGATCATGCATTAATAAAAAAATATTGCAAAAAATTATGGTGACAAATGAAAATGAAAATTAACATTATCTAATTGTTACTATTTTATGTCATTATATGAATTGAGGAAGTTGAATAAATGAAGATTTACAATGAAGAAATCTTAAAAGACATGGTTTACTCTTCATCTTGATTTTTTCTCATATATTCCCTCTATATTTATTTAACAAAGACATTTGTACCTTTCACACTTATAAATGCATATCTTTGATCACAAATCTCTCTAATTATGCATAAGTAAAATGTTAAAAATTGATATTAAGAAAATATATATTATGCTGAATTAAACAATATCCTACATAATTATGTTTCTCGTCATGTATAAATAATATAAGATGGTCAAAGAGTGAAGTGTGAATAGTAACGAAATTTAAAACATCCCTTTAAATAAACACGAAGGGAATACAATTTAAGAAATTATTATTTAATATAAAAAAGATAATTATCCCAAAATTAGCATTTCAAAATTTAGGATCAATTTGCTAAATGAAGTTTTACTACCTTGGAGCTTGGACGACCCTGCGCAACACGCACTAGCGAACAACTATAGTAAAACATAAAAGAAGGAAAAAGGAAAACTGGTAGTATTTGGTTGGGTGTTGTGGGCAAATTCCAGTATCCAGCCGATCAATTGTTCTCTTCTCTTCCTGCGTTGCACCGCCAAGTCCTCTACTCCTCTCTGCTCTCTGCTCTCAGTCTAAGTCTGCTGGGTGTGTGTGAAATATTTCTGTACTCCGGCAGAACTCACTGTTTTTTTTCTCGAAAGCAGCTTCTACAGTGCAGAATTTGACATCCATAAAATCGTAAGTGCTGCGTTACAAGCAAGCGAATAGCTAAGGGTGTGCGCGCGTCTTGCTGTTTCAATGGCGGAACCTAAAATCAAATACGATCGACAGCTCCGGTACTGTTGTCTTCTTTATTCCCCCTTTCTTCTTACCTTTCTTTCACAGTGCCTCCCCCTTTTTCCTTTCTTTTTTTCTAAATAATCAATTTAACTCGTGCGTTGCTAGTTTGCTTATGCTTATTTAATTGGATTATCTTAAACGGAGTGTATACCAAGGCTGACAATTCTGATGCTTCATTTTGTTTATTTGTTTGATATAATCAGCTATTGAGCTCAACTTTTTACTGTAATTCTCTTTTCTATCTGAAATTGCTGCCAGTTTTGCTTGCTACAATAAACTGATAGAGGCGTCTGTTTTTTTAGGAGCAACAGGTTACTTAATTTACATCTAGGCGACGTTTGGTTGGGTGTAAAATATTTTCGATATAAAATGATTTTCACGGAAAACAATTTCAATGGATAACACATTTGCGAAATTAGTTTTCCATTGTTTGGTACCATGTAAGAAAAATGATGTACCAAACAATGGAAAAAGGAAAATGAAAGGGAAAGTAAGGAGGTGGTGGGAGGACTGTAAAAGGGAGGTAAGAAAAAGAAGGATAACAGTTTTTGAAGGGAAAACGGTTTTCCATCATTGGGAGAGCTGTTTTACTCCTACGGAAAATGGTTTTACACTCCTTTGCCAATCAAACCATGTAAAACTGAAAATAGAGGAGGACAATTTTCCAGTATAATGCTTTATGCCTTACCAAACGGAGCCCTAGTGTCCGTTATATCCCTTTGCGATATGCTTTCTGACATACAAATGTAGCTTACATTAACTTTACATACTCCATAACTGGTGATGTGAAAATGTTTTGCTAGTGGATGTTTATATTTAATTTGCTAAAATTGATAAGTCAGCATTGAGTTAATAGAGATTGCTTGCTGCAGCATTTGGGGTGAGCAAGGCCAAACAGCTTTGGAGAAGGCAAGTGTTTGCTTGCTGAATTGTGGACCTACCGGATCTGAAAGTTTGAAAAATTTGGTTCTTGGTGGAATTGGCAGCATCACCGTTGTTGATGGATCAAAGGTGGAAGTGGGTGATCTTGGAAATAACTTTATGGGTATAATTCACTTTCCTTTTAGCTGTTTATTTTGCATCTCATTTTCCCTATGACAACCCGCTTTTCGGTTCAGTCGTTGTAAGTTACTGCACCTTTGAACAGGACTCTAAGTTGGATAGGTTTTCTATGCTTCCATTGTGTAAAGGTGATAAAACAGCACAGAGCTGTCAAAAAAAAATTACAAATGTTTCTATCTTGTCACTTAATTATGTAAGCTTTCTCCTATAGCCTGATATTTTTTTGTACTTATTTGGTGAACCTTCAATTCTTAGACATCTCCCAAGCTTTATTGATGGACCGCCATTTTTTCTCTTTTGCTAACCTTTGATGCTTTTCTCTTTGCATGCTTTTAAGCTACATATGTCAATAACAAGTCTTCAAATGGTGCTACTTGAGGTTTTATTTCAAGACTGCATTAGTTGTGGTACTTGAGGATTTATATATAGACTGCATTATGATATACTAGATGTTTAGATACAGAAGATTCCAAGTCAACTGGTTAGGGCACTGCAAGG
Source organism: Patellifolia procumbens (assembly GCA_947645195.1). Taxonomy (NCBI): domain Eukaryota; kingdom Viridiplantae; phylum Streptophyta; class Magnoliopsida; order Caryophyllales; family Amaranthaceae; genus Patellifolia; species Patellifolia procumbens. The sequence goes on from CANSGD010000523.1 coordinate 37,517, forward strand.
GGTATTCCTCCACTTCTTTTTAATTGACCCATTTCTTTTATCATGTTTGCTTGTCCATGATTTCAATCGTTTATATCTTGAATTATCTATCAATAAAAACTATAAAAATTTGATTATACAATTAGATGAATCCAGTAAGACCCCACATGACTATATTTCACTTAAGCATAAATAACAATAGATAGTCAAATTATAGTGTGCGGAATAGTGTCAAAAGTCAGACGAGTCATCTAAAAAGAAACACAAGAAGTATATATATGTAGACATGTAGTTTGCGTGATTCACTCTTTCTTAAATTATGTTGGTATTCATCTCTTGATCTGGGATGCATACCCAATGCTGAAGCTACCTAAGTCCAGGCTATAAAAGTAAATTTCCAATCAGTGCCACTTGAGGATTTATTCCAAGGCTGCATCCATAATAATACTTAGACGATTTACAAATTGCATTATAATAGAGATATGTAGCATACAGAAGGCACCAAGCTGACTGGTTTGGGCGCGCAAGGGGTAGAATATATTGGTTGTGTGTCTGTTGTTTATCTAGTTGCAGTTCACTCTCTCTAAGCTTTGCTATTTGTTTCTTGATGTGGGATGTATATGCAATATTGTCCTTGAATGTTTATTTGCTCCATACCAGATTACCACTTTCCGTCAACTTTTCCTTGCCTTGTAGACTGGTAGTTTGATAGTTCATGGGTCATCGCTATTGCTGTTTGTTTGTTTTATCAGTGTATCCCCCCCTCCCATTTTCCAAGTATGCCCTCCTTATCTCTCTCTACCACATTTTCTTTGGCTATCTTATTGTTGCTTATATGGCTTGCGTAGTGGATGAAACAAGTCTTGGTGATTCAAAGGCAAAATGTGTCTGCGCATTCTTGCAAGAGCTTAATGATGCTGTGAAGGCAAAGTTTATTGAAGAATTTCCTGAGAATCTAATTGAGTCAAACCCATCATTCTTTTCCCAGTTTACGTTGGTGGTAGCTACGCAAGTATGCTTTCTCGTCATGTGCTTCATTTCTTCAACTATTGGATACTGTCTCATGATACTTTATGGTAGCAACTAATGTACTTCTTAATGGTGCTATACTATGTTTATATGAACTTTAATTGTGTGCGCTCTACATTTTTTGTTTATAAGTGAATGTAGTGTTGTTGTTTTTATTTAGAATATGGATATGCAAATAGCGGATTTTCACGAAACAGTTTCCAAACGTTCCAAACGTCTATATCAGGATCACATGCATAAATAATATATGCATCAATAAAAAGGATTTAATAACTACAACCGTTGATGTGTTATTTCCCTTTGTTTGTAAGTAGAGATACTAGAGCCTTAAATGTTGTTCCCGTGTTCAGAATCTCGTGTATACTAGTAGCACGGAAGAGAAGGATCAAATCTCTCCTTACTTTTGCTGGGAAGAATTTCGGCCCTCTCTATGAGTTGGTAGGGTTTTGCTCTATTATGTGCAACTTTGCACCGCTATCACTACATAATTACCTAAAGTTCCTAATCATAACTACTTATAATAATGGATATAGGCAAAAGAAGCAACTAATTAACCCTAATTACCCCTTGTGGCCGACCATCATAAGGCTTGATAGGCCTTTTATTTCCTTGGTCTAATACTTATTATTAATGTTTTCATGTGCGACCATATAGGATTAGGTTTGTTTTAGCCATAAGACCAACATAATTGTGTCTACTAATTTAGCAATTCTATAGCAAGTAAATGTGATTAACTAAAATAACCTAACTTATAGTCTCCATAATTATCTTATTTATATTTAGTACTCCCTCCGTCCCACATTGTAGTGCTTGATTCTATTATTTCACGTGAATTAAGCTAAGTGGAATCTAATAAGAATGTAAATAATACTTATTTGTTTAAATAAATGTTATAGGAAAAAGCTAATTTTGAGGGAGGATGAATCATAGTTGGTGGAAGAGCATTAAATATATGGTTAATTCAGTCATTGGGTTGAATACAAAGCAAATAACTATTTTCAAGAAGCAAATAAATAGTGGTAGCACGGTTTTACTTAGCAAATAATGGGAAAATGTTGAAACATAATTAGAAACAAGCATTATATTTTTGGACATCCGAATAGGAAAGAAGCACTATATTATGGGACACTGGGAGTGATTGCTAGAAATTGTCTAAGAACATAATTCAAGAAGTTCTCGGCTTTTCTCTTTATTTGAATGTTGAACTGTCTTCTTTTATTGTTTCTGCTTAGTCAAACGAAACCTAAGAGAACCAAACCTAATGAAGAAGATGTCATATGGAGGTAAGGAAGATACTCAAATGAATATCGGAAAACTAGGTACAAAAAGAAGTACGAACGAGATACATATAGAATGGATCTGGAAGAGAAGAAGGGGCAAAGAAGAGAGTCACCATGTAGAATATATCGTTCCCTTTGTTTCTTTGTCCTTTTTGTTAAGTTGTCATTCTTCCCTCTTGAGTATTCTTTGACCCCAAGCTTTCTTTTGAATTGTAAGAATCAACAAGCATCACGAGTTCTATATTGTGTTTCTCCTTTTCTTTTTAGGAAAAAATTGGCATTAGATATTTAGGTTTAACCTCTTTTTTGAAATAAATACCTAGATCTTTTTGTTTATTATATATAAATACCACACTTGCTTCATTTTTGAAATCAATATTAACTAACTGACTAACCTAAAACTTAACGAAAATTGACCAACTTTAACAAATATTCTTTTCATGAGACCCACTTCTTTCCCTCCTTTGATTAGTTACATAAAATCTGTTTGTTGCCTCCTCACCTTCCACGATACAATTCTCTCTCCTCCCTCAATTACCCATCTCACTGTTACTCCTCTTTTCCATTTTTGTTTTTTTTTCCCACCATTTTAACACTAATTAATTGCAAATTTGATTGAAGATCTTTTAACCCTAGTTGCAAATCTGTCCTACCACTAACCATTCCCTTCAAATCTTTTCCCATAAATAAAAAACCCTAATCAATGAAAAAGGATGAACAAGTGAAAAATTAGGGAAGATTCACCTTAAAATCTTCAAGTGTCGAGCCAATTTGCTTTCACTTCACCTTCAATTTTAGCTCTGACTTGTGAGGAAGATAAACTGAACATGATAGTTGGAGAAATGAATGGACTTTGAGGGTATTTATATATAGTTGACGTTGTGGGATCCTTTAAACAATTAACATGGAATCTCTGATAAAGTTGGCTATCCAATATCCGTTAAATTTTTGGGCTAATCCATTAGTTGATATTGATTTAAAAAAAATTGAAGCAAGTGTGATATTTATATAAAACAAAAAAGACCTAGGTATTTATTTCAAAAAAGAGGTTAAACCTAGGTATTTATTGTCAATTTTTCCTTATTTTTATGACCACATCACTGAGGTAGTCACATAACTCAACCTTTCTGTGTTTTTATTTTTTAATTGTGCTTTTTTCTAAAGCTATTGGTTCTAAAGTATTATCCATTTTGTTTTTATATGACGCTGTATGACAGAAAAATTATAAACTATAAAATTATAATACTTCCTCTGTTTCTAAATAAGTGGAACATAGAGAAAATGGGGGAAAACAAAGGAGGATAGAGAGAGAAAGTTGGGGACTACAATTAAAAAGAGAAAAGGTGCTTTACTAAATAAACAATTGGATATATATTGCTTGAGTAAGGGTAATCAAGTAATTTTATCATTTAAATGTCCTATTTTGAGTTTGGTGTCACTTATTGTGACATTTCCCTATTAGGAAAGTGTGTCACTTATTTAGAAACGGTGGAAGTATAAAATATGTAGCAAGTAAAGGCGCGCCTCACCTACGAGATATGTGCACCTTTTCCCTTGTGCCTAGGCTCCAGGACCTATTGCTCCTCGGTGTGCCTTCTAGAACTAAGCTTGGCATAGACAGTTTGAGTTTGCCTGCAGTGCCCGTATTCCTGATCATTGTTTCACATCAGGCTTTGGAGAGGGTTTTTGTTGTGGAGGGGAGACGGACGGGAATGTTTGGTTGCATTTTGCTGAAGTTTGGTACCGGCTCCCCCCCTCCCTTTCCATTTATCCTAATGGTTTGCTGAAAACTCCTCTTCCCACTTCATGATTCTCTTCAGGTTCTAATTCCCCTCTTTGGAATTTTGACATCCGAACAGCACCATGACCTCTAAACCAGAGCTATAATACTTTGCCTGACACTCACACTATATTGTTACCTTTGAACACTATCAGCAGTACAACAACACCATCACCACATGTTAGAGGCATAGTCTTAAATCAAAGTTGCAGTGGGACTAAAGGCGACACTTCAGCTTATCTTATTGTGGTGTTGCAAGAGCTCGTTGGTGGATATTTTATTGGAGTTTTGGCTGTCTTTTGATTTCATGGGCCCATAGCAGCTTCATGTTGGCTGTTAAGTTTTGTTTTTTTAACAACTTCGTCAAAATCGGTTTCACAAGTTGGAAAGAGATACTTATCAAGTACACCACATATCAGCAAATAATCAAAACCATGACCGCCAACCGTACTCCTCCTTTCCAAAATGAACTCCATTTTCGCCGATGCTCCTATCAATAGCCTAGACTACTCTCGCCTTATAACCTACTCCATATTTCAATTCTGATTTCCCCAATTTTACTCTTCAAATCATCTATGCAGTTTGAGCCTGTATGCAATGCAACTAAAGATGAAAATTACATAATCATTAATAATTTGGAGTATCCAGAGGTGAGAAGGATATATCCATGTGATAAATCCTGGGTATTATCCCTAGGCTGAGTATCCACCAAATGTGTCCCCGCTTATGGTCAGGTGTCGTATATTGGTAACTGTTTTCATTATATATTTGTGAGATTTAGAGGAGTTTATATTATTGGTATTTATCCCAGCTTATAGTTTGTAGCTCTTGTATACCAAGCTCTTGTATACCTTTTCTGCTGGAAATAATGCATGTAATCTCACTTATTGGTTAACCTTTGTGGTATATACTTATGACCTTATGTTAATGATTGATCTCAGTCAAAATGCCTTGTTATTATAATTTTTGACACATCACAGCTTTTTTTAAAGAAGTCACTTCATCATGCAGTTGGTGGAAGAAAAGATGATAAAGCTCGATAGAATCTGCAGGGAGGCAAATGTAATGTTAGTATTTGCTCGATCGTATGGCCTAACTGGACTTGTTCGTGTCAGTTTAAAGGTAGGGCTTATTACTTTCATACTTATCCTCAGTGGATATATCTGGATACTGTATAGCACTTGATTCGTACAATGGCAATTGGTATTGTTGGTTGTGAAATTTTCCGTAGTTGTTGCTAGAATGAGTCGCTAAAATTTCTAATATGCATTCATTGGGGTTATGTAAATATGCTAATTCTGGCTGCATAATCTTTAACCAACACTAGAATGCATTGGGATTGAAAAGTATATGGGACGAATGGATGAAAAAATATACTTTCAAGGACAACGAAAAAATATATGTGAATCTGCAATAAAACTCTTTATATCTCTTGGGCAACAGCTTAAATTTTAATGTGTGTATCCATCATAAAAAGCAAACTATGTACTTCATCATCCCATAAAGAAAGGCTTTCTTTTTTACATGTGATACCAAGAAAAAGGCGACCATAAGAAAAGAAAATTATGTGTGTGTGTGGGGTGGGGGTGGTGGGGGGGGGGGTGACCATTTACTCAAAGCAACTTCTTATCCTTTTGAAGTCCTATTTATCTCTCTTTTGAATTCTGAAAAGTGCATGGGATGTATGGATGACAAAATATGCCTTAAATAACAGTGCTAATATAACTATAAAATTGCAATAAAGTATGGTAGCTTGTCTGTAAATTACTTGGTCAACCAGTTTGTTGTGAATAAGTATCCGTCATAGACATGCAAACCAAGTACTTCATCCCGTAAAATAAGGCCTTCTCTTTACACGTGTCACCAAGAAAAAGGCGGCCAAACGAAAAGGAAAACCTGGGATGGGTGTGACTGTTTCATTCAAAAAGCAGCTTCTTATCCTTCTGAAGTCTTATGTATCTATCTTGGGAGCACAACAATGATCAATAATCTTTATGTATCTGACTGGCTTACTATTCCGAAGCTAGTGATGTAAAAGAGACTAAGAGACTATGAGGGTACCTTATTTATAATTAGGTCTCTGATTCTTGTCTTGATGGATTCTCACTTGGCTTTGGCCTGAAAAATTTATTGCTTGTTTTGGTACCAGGAGCACACTGTGATTGAATCCAAGCCTGACCATTTTTTGGATGATCTTCGTTTAAATAATCCATGGCCAGAGCTCAAGAGGTGGCTTTTCTGCTGAGCTATAATTTTATGAATGTTGTGTGCATAAAACCATTACAGACCGTGATTATGTAATTTTATAGGAGCAAGTAAGTTTTCTTATATTACTGGTAAAAAGTCAGATAGAGCCTGAGCGCATTATAATTGTGGATATAGGTTTGTAGACACTATTGATATACATGTGCCAGACCCTGTTGCTCACAAGCACATACCCTATGTCGTGATTCTTGTAAAGATGGCTGAGGAATGGGCCCAAAGTCATGGTGGTACCCTTCCATCAACTAGAGAAGAGAAGAGAGATTTCAAGGTTTGATTATTGCAGCTTGCTTTATTTTAGTTGGCATTTCTGTTAATAAAGTTGTCCTTTTTGTTGAATTATTTAAATCAAGTGCTGATGAAGATTGTTTCTTTTTTATGGAAGAAGATTGTATTTTTTGGATAGAATTAACCATATTGTGTGTGCACTGTAGGATCTTCTTAAATCGAAGATGATTGGTCTTGATGAAGATAACTATAAAGAAGCTGTTGATGCCTCCTTTAAGCTTTTTGCTCCTCAAGGAATCAGTGAGTGTTTATTACTGTACTACCATATGTCTTCGGCCTTGCAGCCAGGGTTACATAAATCGATGCACCCCCATCGATTTCCGATTCAGGTCGATCGACCTTAATCGGAGTTCGATTTTGAACTGTACTGAAGAATAGTCGACCTATTTTTTTGGAAGGGGAAAGGGCATATGTGAAGAGCAAGTAACACAAACAAAAAAAACATTAAAGTTCATGAAAACATTTATAAAACTTACCACACTGTTGAGGGGAAAAAGATGGCGATTTCTGAAACTTCGTCCAATTTTGTTTAGCTTCAGCCATGGCTCCCATGAGAAAAGGAGAAAGGGAGAAAAAGAGCTGGAAGAGACGTTTATGCTTCTCTGTTATGTGAGAACTGAAAAGGGAGAAAGGGTGGGAGTGTTTTGGGGCTTGGGGCTTGTGTGGGTTCAGTTTAAAAAATGAAAAGTTGCAAGTATTCCTAGGGGTTTTGGGCTTGCGTGAACTTACGGGGAAGGCAATCCAAATTAAGTAACATTGAACTTACGGGGAAGGCAAACTAAGTTAAAGTAATAAAAAATGAAAAGTTGCAAGTAGTCCTAGGCTAGGGGCTTGTATTTGGAATTTTGGTGAGACTTTTATTTATTTAAAAAATATTTTAGATGATCAACATTATGAAATTAAATTTTCGATTTCATTTTCGATTTTCGATTTCTCTGTTATATAAATCCATGATCGCCCCGATCCATGCCCAAAGTACGATTTTCGATTTTGACCTTCGGCTTCGACCTTCGGCTTCGACCTCTACGATTTTCGATTTAGGTGACGCTGGTTATGCAGAAAGTACAAGCCCAAAGCGCTAAAAAACTATATAACTCTTTGTGCTTACAGATGAACTGATCATGATTCGGAATCCAAGATTGTCTGCCACCATATATACCTTTTTGGTGTATAGGGACTTAGAGAGCCACAAAGGGCTGTGGTACAGACTAGATTCAGTTTTGAGGGTATCAGTGAATCTACTACCACTCTCTTAAGACTCCATCATTTTAGCTAGTTGACAACCACTAGTCTGCTACCATATGGGTACGATATGGGTTGGAAATACAGACACATCTGGCTCAGGCAAAACCTGCCCACTTTTCAGAAAACTTCTTTTTGAAATACTTATAAGGTTCAGGTTTGTTTTTAATGGCTGGTTCAATAGTCCTAATGAGAAAATGTTTCCTTAACTTCTAGGTCCTAATTTGCTGCGAATAATGGAAGACAGTTGTGCTGAAATAAATTCCAATTCACCTGATTTTTGGGTAATGGTGGCCGCCTTAAAGGTTTGCAATTATATCTCCTGACTTATGATACATCTTGTCTATATACTATGAGCTAGAGATGTTATATCTTATATTGACTTCGGTGTCCAATATGTTTTAAGTTTTGCTTCAATGTTGTATGGAACACTTTTTTGGGATTCACCTTGATGTTTGGGAAAGTTTCAGGTATATCTCTTTTCCTGCATGTGATCTCTGGCTGATTTCCCTTTCTAGTGGTCATAGCTTTAGGATTATACCTTCCATATTCAATTTAATGGTCCCTTTAGAATTTGCTATGTGGTTATGTAGGTGGACTGACTCAAACTAACTCTTGTGTGATGATTAAGCGGGGAATATTTAAACAAGTATTTATTGGTGAAGGAAAGCATAATTTTGAATTGCCTAGTAAATGCAAATTGAAGTATGAGCTGTGAGTGCAAGCATAATTTTGAAGAAATTCTTTTTGATTTCCACTCTGTGCATTGATATAGTCTGTGATACTCGGACTTGTTGGTTTACCCCTCCGTACCCGTGTCGACACGATCCGACTCGGGTGCGGACATGGAATACGGGTCGGACTCGAGTGAGAGAAAACGGACTCGGCACTTCCTTCGTCCTCCGGAAAACCATTGCTGGAAGCTTCGTGTTTCCATATGTATTTCTTCATCTCTTTTCTCCTTCTGTGTTTTTCTTTGCTCTCTCTCTTATTTCTCTTTCTACCTTATCTTTTGTTTCTCTTTCTGACCTTCTATCTCCCCATATTAAACAAGTACTTTATGACTTCGGCAGTTTGTGTGGGGATGTTTGCGCGAGCCCCAAAAGCTCTGGCTTTCCGGCTGATAACTTTGACTTTCTATCCTTTTTTTTGCTTTCCATGTGCAAACGTTGTACTATTTCCCATACTATCAACAAAGCTTGCTTTTTCTATGCAAATTTTAAACTGAAAAGGCATCTTCTACGGAGAAGAAAGTCTTTATTGTTTATGTTTTTTTAAAAAAATTCATATTTCAAAAAGTATATTCAGAAATTATTACATTCTTGAACTATCATAAAATATTAAGTAAATTATATTAAAATTATTACCAAAAATAGAAAAAATTATCTGTGTTCCCGAGTCCATATTTAAACTTTGGACACTTCTTAAACGTGTCCCCGAGTCCTCATTTTTGAGATTTCGAAGGTCTGACACTCACCCGTACCCGTGTCGGATCCTCGTAGCCGAGTTCGAGCATCACAGGATATAGTCACCCCTTATCCTCCTTCACCTTGCACCACCTGTCCCAAGAACACCCCCAATGTCTTTGAAGGCTGAACTGAAACGAAAGGGAATGAACTGAAATTTATGACTGAACTTTGAAATGAAATTGTTTTGTATTAATTCAGTCCAAAAGAACAACTCCTAAGTTTGCGATCCGTGTCGATATGAAATTGTGTGTAGCACCACGTGTACCATGATTACTATAGGCTGTCTCCTTTAATTTTCTCATTACTAGTTTACGGATATTTTGGAGATGTCCAGAGGTAAGACAATAAGGTGGGTTAGATATGGAAATCATAATTCATCTTCCTTCTCTTGAGCGAACATAATGCTAAATTCTTTCCCCCTACATTTGTGACCAATTGACCACTTGTCGTCACATTTGAAGCATAGACCCTTCTCCATCTTAATTTGCATCTCTACTCTACAGCAGTGAGCCTTTGAAGCTCTCCCACGAGTTTGGCTATGGGGTATGATTCTGGTGATGTGTAAGTTGGGTGGGTAGATTTTGGTGAAGTGGCTTGAAAAGAAGGAGTGGGGGTTGGTTAGGATGAAAGGGGGTTGTTTGTGTGTGCCTTAGAAGAATAGGTAGAATAAAAAGGACTTAGAGCTGTTAAAATGGTTCCCCATTGACTTACGTTCCCATTTGCGTCCAACATTGAGATCCTTCCATGGTTCGAAAATACGGTTTAGGTTTCGGAAACTGGAACGTTCTTGGTTACAAGGTAACGGAACGGATACGTTGGTCGCAGACCTCATTGCGGTTTTCACGACATGAATTTAGTTTTAAACTTTTTTTTGTCTTTTTTACTTCAATTAATCTTAGATCTTACTGGAGTTATATAGGGTTTAGTAGTGTGGTGCTGCCTCTTCTCTTTCTTTTTTCTTGTCTTTGAGTCATTATTGGAGGTAGATCGGTGAAATGTATAAGTAAAGATGGAAATCTCTAAAAAGATTTGCAAAAAACTTGCAAAGTGACGTTTTATAACGTAAAAAACGGGTGAACCCTTGTTGTTGCGGGTGATACGGCCGAAACGGCCAAAATATCGGGCTTTTGAATCCATCTTGTTGAACCGGTCGAATTTGGTTCACCAAAGTTGAAAACCGTTCCAACTCGGGCGAACCGTTCCAATACGGCCGTATATTTGCACCATGGTTTCTCCTCGACCTTTTGGGCTATTTCCATTGATGTGGGCGGTGGGCCCAAGTAAACGCGTAAACAGAGCTCCAGTTTAATTTCCTCGACCTTTTTCCTCCTTTGATTTCCTCCTTTACTTTCCTCCTTAATCAATCAATTTCTGGGTTTTTGTCTTAAAGAAAGCAGGGGAGCATTCTCTATAAGCTTGAGACACCTTCATATGATCCTATGCTCGATGTGAGGCCACATTTATGAATTGAATTTTGGCTATCTCTTAAAGCATCCCGTTCAGGAGCAAGAAGCTCGATGAACTTCCTTTGGTTTTTCTCACCCCCCTCCACTTTTGGTGGCGTTGAGGGAATCTTACATTACTTTCACGGCTTTGCTCACTGGTGCAGCCGCAGCCACCCCCTCAGTGATGGTGGTGGGTATGGCAGCAACACTCTCCTTCAACCTCTCGATACGTGAGGTATTAGTAGAAACCACCATCTTCTGTCACCTCTCTGGTACCAATTTGCTAAGAAATGAACTGAAAACAGTGACTCTTAACCAACAATTGTATGGAAAGGCCAGCAAAATGAATCCAATCCTTGCTTTCTAGAGGTTAAGTCTCTCCACTCCAATACTGTACTCACTATATTTCTCAATGCCTTCTCTCACTATCTTCCCCTTTTTATTACAAAGATTCCTTCTCACCATTTTATTAACTTATTTAGCTATACATAATTGCCCGTGCTGTAATGATTTCTCCACTACCCTTACTCCCTTAGCATCTTTTTGTTTTCCTCCTTTTGTAAGTATAGAGGATGGGAGGAAGGGGTTGATTCCTAGCATGATATTTGGGGCTTAGAAATCTTGGCCTGTTTTTGTTGATGCTTGATATTTTAGCTACAGTTACTTTAAGCTCTCTTCAGACTTGAGAATCTTTTGTACATTATTCCTTTTTTCTTATCTACATCCTTCCTCTCTTCTCCTTATATCGGAGACTGGTTAACAATCTTTAAATCCCTTTCGTCTACTTCAATACTGCAGGAATTTGTTGCTCATGAAGGTGGCGGTGAAATTCCGCTTGAAGGATCAATTCCTGATATGACATCTTCTACAGAGTTAGTAGCATAATTATTAAAGCAAGATGTTCTGTTAATTTCTTTGGTGGAAATTGTTGTAGCTAACTTTTCGTGTTAGGCACTATGTGAATCTTCAAAAGGTATATCAGGCCAAGGCTGAAGCTGACTTTCTTGCTATGGAGCTACATGTGCAAAAGCTCTTGAAGAAAATTGGTAGAGATCCACTTACCATTTCCAAGATGACAATAAAAGGTTTCTGCAAGAATGCCAGAAAACTCGCAGTAAGTATGCTATAATTTCACACACTTTTAGCAGTGCCTCACATCACTTTTCCCAAATACTGTTGTTGAAGCATCTGTTTGAATAAAGGGAGTTGTTGTTGCATGATGTGCTTGTAACCTCTTACTCTTTTTACCATCACACTGTGAATGTTTTTATGCAATATGCACACCCTTTTTCCTGTAGTGGGGTAACGAGTTTTCCTCATGATTGTCTTCCCTTACAACCTCAATTCGTTAAAGCCCTATTGCTTCTGTTTCGGTTCTTAGTTTCATCTGTAGTTCACATCTTATGATTATATTGAAAGTTGCACATTGAGCTGAAGCTGGAAGGAGTAGGGAGGGGTGACACTATGGTTCTGGGGATTGGAGAGCAATGACCAGAGTGCTAAAGGTTGATTGACACTCATGGTAACAGGGTCTAATATGCACCGCAGTTTCAGCTCTACTAACCACTGCTTCAGGTCTAAATTTATCAAAGACCGTCAGATGCAAGATCCTGACAGCTAGTCAAGATAATGTTGGTTGTAGGTTGCTCAAGTATCATTCACTTGGTAATGTTAAAAACTTTTCTAGGCATCCAGCTTCCCCCTTTGCAAGATTACGGCCCTGTTCTTTTGGAGTGAATTAATGTAAATTAATTCCAGTCCAGTTCACTTCAGCTCAGCTCAGCTCACCTCCTGCTCGGTCAGGGATTTCAATTTGTTTCAGTTTATTCCACTCCAGTTCAGCTACTTCATAGTCTCTGTACGACTATTTAGTCATAACCACCCATTTACGTAGAGTCATTGTACATCTGTAGATGTGTAGTTTTGGACTCATCTCTTGTTAACTGTCCGATCGTTTATCCAAAGTTTCTGTTCAGGAACTTTTCTGCCCCCTCCTTTAAGATACCGTAGCTTCTTTTAACAAGTGTGCATACTTATATTTTTTTTCATAATTTATTATGTATCTCCTTAACTTTGAGATCGAGCATTATCAAAGGGATGCATTCCCATACATGTAGCAGTTCTCTGTTAGCTGATCAAGCAAGTCGTCTAGTATATGTTTATTTAATGTTAATATATTTCATAGTCTAACTACAATTCCCTAGGTATGCAGATATCAGATGGTTGAGGAAGAGTTCAATTCTCCTAATCTTTCGGAGTTGCAAAAATACTTGACAGATGAGGAGTACAGGTACCTGCCCTTTTTATCGTCATACGTCAGTATTGTTCTTACTTTCTGGTTGCAATTCGAATGTAAATGGAAATATAAATATGGGAAAGAGTAGGACTTTTTGTCGCGTCACTTTGACTAGGGTGTTGTTGCGGGAAAATTGCTCCGCCTTTCTAAATGCTCAAGTATCTATGCCTTCACCCCCCTCCCCCCTGAATAGAGTGCTGCAGGAGCTTTATGAAATTTTTTTAAATACAATGTCACCCCTCAGAAACTAGTCAAAACGAGTTTCTTGTGGTAGTTTGAATTTGCCTGACTTTGATATCCTTATTCTTCCTGCTACAGTATGGCAGTTGGGTTTTACATCTTGATGCGAGCCGTTGACCGCTTTGCTGCTAACTACAATTGTTTTCCAGGCCAATTTGATGGGTAACTCCCAATTTCTCTGCGATGAAGTGATATGTGATTATCATTTAGCATTGTAACTCAATACTTAATTTCCATGTTGGCAGAGAGATGAATGAAGATATATCTCGATTGAAGACTCTAGCTGTAAGCTTACTTTGTGATCTGGGCTGCAATGGTTCAATCTTGACTGAGGATCTCATCAATGAAATCTGCCGGTTTGGGGCTGCAGAGCTTCATGCGGTTGCTGCTTTCATAGGTGGGATTGCTTCACAGGAAGTGATAAAGGTATGCTACAATAGTCTATATGTCACCCCCCCCCCCTCCTCTTTTCTAAGTTCATAGTGCCACGAGTTGGATAATGGAAAAGGAGGAAGTCTTGAAAATATGATTTTTATTGTTGGGGCATTAGATGCTGTTCTCAGTAACAAACCTAAAAACTCGAAGAATAAAAGAAATTTGTTTTTGGTCTTAATAATAATTTGGAGCATATGCTAACCCGTCTCTCATAATTTCTTATCTGTCCCTGCAGCTTATCACAAAACAATTTATTCCCATGAGTGGAACGTTCATATTCAATGGCATAGATCACAAGTCACAGCTATTGTCCTTATAGCAAACGTTTCAGCCAGAGTAGTTGTCGGACTGGTGCTTTTAGGCTACCATCCTGTTGTCGCAGAATTATGCTTGCGTTATCTGTAATGGAGAAGAGCTTATTGTTTGTCTTTCAAGGAGTTTAGTGGCAAGTATTCTCTCATCAGATGGGATATAGAGATACCCAGCTTTGCAGGTATATCGATGGTTTGTAGGCATCGAAGGGCACTTGAATCTAGCATCCTTTTTTAAAATTTAGTTTGTTTCTCTTTATTGGATGGAAGATGCTCAACCTTCATTGTAATTAGTACTACATATGTTCCTTTGATATACATTAATCTGAGTTGTCATGGAAAGTTGGAAAAATGAAATTTTACTAGAAGATTGCTAGTTGAATTTCTGGTGAATGTCGACTTATCTAACTCATCAAAAAAGTAACGAGGTAATTGGTGTCATTGGTCTATTTCCAATGGAACTCCCATGTTTGCAATTCGATATCTATCAACTCGGTACTTGTTTTTGTGGGAAAAGAAGGCGAGGAAATTTTTTATGTTAGTTTAAATCAAGACTCCAAGAATGCTTTTGGGAAGTTTTTCAGGTACAAACTAACTCGGATCCTAGACCAACATTTTGTCTAGCAATGAGATGAGTTACTGTATCACAGTCCCCTGCAGTATAACCTTTATGAAAACTGACTCACGAGTTATCTTCATGCCATATAATGCAACCCCAATTTCAGCCATCACGAGTTACCGTATTACTTCTTTGTCTTTGTGGCCATAGCCAGTGCCTTCGTCTCCTCATTACTCACCGCCTCACCAAAAGTTTACATACTCCCCCGCCATAACATAGGCATCTACCGTCACCACCCCCAACAACACAGAAGTATGACACCAACCCCCATTACTTATCACACACGCCACCAATCCCAGTAAACATTTTGGCTACGAAGATTCTATAATCCTCCATGTAGTGAATAAAAGCCGCCGCAGTTTGTGTAGCCTTCAGTTTAGTTTGCTCAAACACCACAGTATTCAGCAACACCAATGCTTAGCACATTCACGCATCTTTCCCGTTGGTAGCTTGTCCAGCTATCACACAAATATCGACGCAAACGAACCTCATGGTGCATCACACACCATTCCTTCCACATCACAACTACCCCAATTTCCGGCGCGTGTGTTGTTATTGTGAATTACCGGATATGAAGTGATTAACAAGAACAACGAACAAAGCATCTTCTCAGATGTGAACCACTTTCCAAAAGCAATATTCGGACCTTATACTTGAGCTTGGATTGCAAGGAATATACCTTTGTGATATGAAGAAGAACAACGACAATCACGCTCACTTGAATGACGTTCAATGAGATCAAAGTTTTGTGTTGAAATTGTGATGATTGATAGATTCTTCCTTCATTCTCATAAATAATATTGCTTTAACAATTAGAGACTGACGAGTAACTGCTCTTAAGCATAAAACCGTCAAATAAAGGCATGCGAACATCCTAGAACACCCCATTATGGCGAATTGTAAAATAGGTCACGGCCACAACGCACACAAGGTTGGGAGAGTCGAGCTCCTTTTTCGTTTTCAGGGCTCGTTTCATCAACAATAATATACAAATGAAACTTAAGTTACATCACCATAACCTATTCATTGAAACTAACAGTTCATGAATCTAATCAACCAAATACTCTAAATATCCAACAATCCTCTCCTGTTTAGAGTACTCTAAAATGAGCAATGCACATACATGGTCATAACAAAAAAAACCTTATGCATTAATGAAAGTGTAGGCTTGAATTTCCACCTAAGAAAACAAACATTTCAAGAATCCGTATCCAATTGGTATTGATTAGCGATTGAACCAATTTCAACTTTGATAGACTTGAAGATACTACACAAGATTAACTACTTGAACTCATTATTAACTTGACCCTATAAAGTCATGTGTCCATATCTATTCATAAGTGTATCAAAGCTATGTCCCATCAGATTCTTGAAGCAGCTAAACCTCACACTTATATAAGTAGATCTCTCAAAACAAACATGTTACTGTGACAATGAACAAACAAAACCTATTAACAACCCGTAACACCCCATATTTTCACTATGAATTTCTCGTGTTTATTTACATTAAAAATATTATTTTTCGTAAAATATGTTTGTTAATAAAACTATTTTGATCGTATAATATACCGTGGTTAGTATAATGCGGGAAATGTGATAAGGTGACACTATGTTATTATTTATTCAAATTATTATATCTATTTAGGAATATTTTTATTTAAAAATACTCTAGTAGAATTTATATTACAATGTTATTTTTAATTGTATTGGACTGACGTGAGGTAAAAAAACTTAGTTTGCACTTGCATTATAGCTGGGAAAAAAATCTGATTTGGAGGGTGCATTTGAAGGGTCTAAATCAGATTTTGAAAGTAATACAGTCCTTATTCCTCACACACAATAAAGTTCTCTATTTTTTTGGGTGCCATTCCAAGCGTTTTTCAAGCTATTTCAGGATGACTCAAAGGGTATTTCTTCGCGAATTATAGGAGAAGAGGGCAGCGAATCCGAGCAATCATCGTGTCCTATTCATGAAAAACTTGCACTCCTCCACTTGGCCGAGGTAACTAACAATATATCCTAATATGTTTAGGATTATATAGTTGCTAGGACCGCTTAAAATGATTAAGTTACGGTAGTTCCATGCTAGGAATTTGCATTAGTGAATACTTTAGAGTTGTGATTTATTAATTTTAGTTCTAATATGTTTTCTCCATATTTTTGTTTTTCAATGTATATATATGATCTTTATAAGGATGATTGGTTTTGGTGGAATTGGTAAATTCATGTTGAGTATGTTTCATTCTTGCTGGTAAAATTTTAGTTTTAATTAGGTTTTAATTCTAAAATCAATAATCTGGTAAATGACAGCAAATAAAAGATAGTTTAATATATTCAAGATTATTCTCTCCCAAGTAGACATTAAAACTCTTCACAATGTTTAGATAATATGTTGTCTCTCTATTCTCCTCTATGTATAAGCATATGATTCCTCTAATTCTCTTCTTGTCTAACTTGAATAGTGCATCTTCTCCAAGCGACTCCTAACAAAATCATAACACAATTTCCACTATACCCTTCCTTATCTAGTTCATTATATAGGAGTCTAAGCCGGTAGGGTAGGCTTTTGCAAAGAAGCATGTTGCAACAACTTAATAGCAGATAATGATTGCCAAAAACTAAAATAGGCACGAGCTATTTTTCTAGCAAGGTTTTAAAATTGAATTTCCTTTTTGAAGTTGAAGTACCAATTTAACATTTGTAGTGCTCCATAATATAAAAAAAATGTGTGACAACACCATAAAGTACATAACCTCCAAGTTGTGCTTTACTCTTTATATTTTTAGTCTTTCGACAATCCAAACTCCTAAAAAAGAAAAACCTAAGCACATGTTGTCTCAAACATTTTAAAGGCCATATTTAAAGTCTGTAAAAAGGCCCCTACAATTTTTTTTAAAAAATATAAAACCCCTGCACCGCTAATTATACTTTTCAAATAGTAGAATTTCAAACTTATATTAGTTTATGAGTTCAAAGGATATAATGAATTATTTCATACACAATAGACAATAAATTATTAGTTCATGGCGTAAACATAAGCGCATATAGTATCATACAAATAACTATTATTTTCAGTGTAGAAATTACGTTATTATATTATGAGTCAAGAAATAAATACCCATAGTTCGAACTCGAGGTTGCCAGGGTTTTAGGACTTATAATCACCATATGATATGAAGAAGAATTGTCATGTAGCAGATTTACTAGTAGCAATACGCATTTTAATATCTAACAGCCCTATAATATACATACTATCAATAAGCATTATGGGAGAGTGGAAGGGGTTTGCAAATAATTCGATTTAATTATTATAAAACAAGCATATTAAACACGGTGATGTCCTCTAATAATACTATCAGGTTTTGCTTTTTCAAATGCATGTAGAAGTGGTATAATGGGCCATATGCATATGTGCAGGTTGCCCCGACCAAGGACGGGTCTCGCGCAAAGCTTATATATATTTTATGAAAAAAATATTGGTCTTAGTAATAGAGTTTACTGAGACGGCCCATCTTTCTTTGGATTCCTCTTTCTTCTACTACGCTCCTTTACCCTCCGCATTTTATCTTCTTTTCAAATCTTCAATGGCTTCATGCATGCATCAAAAAACAAACTCATGGAATATAATATTTCTTATCTTTAAGTTTTCAGCTAGAAAATTTTGTGGTGACTTTAAAAAGCATAAAAATGCCAACCCATATAGAATCATAGAGTAAATAATCATCGAGTAAATAATCATCGAGTACATGCAATAAAGTAGAGAAAGAAAGTATTATAAATTTAAAATTTTAATTAATAACTCACTGATAACAATGCAATTATGAAAAGTTTCCTAATTTTGAGGACCATAATTTTCCTTTTCAGATATAATTATTTTAGCGGTTTTACTATTTATAACCCTTAGGGTTATGGATAAGCATTAACTATTTTACTCGAATTTGGGAATTCATTGGCAAATCACGCGTTAATCGATATTAGTTATGAATTATTTTTACGAGTTTAGGAAAGTACCTAATGTTTATAGATAAGGGCTACGCATAACATTTGCCTTATTTTAGATAGCAATCAGTGTTTACACAATCAAATTCTAGAGATTATTTTTAAGGAAAATTTGCGAAAAAACACCTTATTTGTTACATTTTTTGTAAAAAAACACCTTATATAATTATTTTTGTGAGAAAACACCTTATATGTTACTTTTTATCAAATTGCACACCTTTTTGTTAGATTTTGGCTAAAAAATTAAACTTTTAGACATTGATCCTCCAACTTTTCATTCATCTTTACTTGTCAGATTTTGACCAATTTTTTTTGTGAATTAGTGTCTCCAGCACACAAAAAAGATGACAGAAAAATTAAGAGGTTCAATGACCGAATATTTGAATTTTTAGCTAAAATTCGAATATAAGGTATGTATTTTGATAAAAAGTGACTTATAGGGTGTTTTCTATAAAAATTTTTTTATATAAGGTGTTTTTCAAAAAAAATAACAAATAAGGTGTTTTTTTGGAAATTTTCCTATTTTTAATTTTTGAAATCGTATCTTGGAAACTGTGAAAAAGTTAATATAGAAAATAATTTGAGACGGAGGGAATACTACTGAATGTGGATAAATCAAGAGAGAAAGTATCATAAATTTAATATTTCAATTTCTACTCTAGATTCACCGTCACTACTCACTAGCATTTAAAGCTACAAAGTACTGTAAAAGGACATGGCTAGCGTGTCATATATCAATTGATGTGTGTCATTGTGTAGGCTAGTGCTGGATAAATTATCCCAATTGCAATTGAAGTTGTAGGCCCAAGTGCGAGGGGATTTCATTCTCCGCTAACAATCTGATGTGCCACGTATGTCATGTTTACCCTCTGCAAGGGGAAGGGGGGAACGTTTTAGTGGATTAAGTTGTACTTTTTTCAGTTGAAAACACGAACTGAATTAAATTCAATTGCAATGAATTCAATTAAACTAAATTTAATTGAACTAACAAAATAAAAAAGACGGTAAAATGTAATAGTAAAAGTATTATATAGAGTGAAACTAAACTCAACAGAAAATAACTGAATTGAGGATAAGGTGGAGAGATCATGCTCTAACTAACTCAGTCTTTCCTCACGTGAAAACGGGCGGCCACCCTCGCTGGAGAAACGCCCCACACCGTCACTAGAGTAGAAGAGGATGTTGGAAAACTTGTGGATCACTTTCAGCCGTAGCTATGCTCTTACAACGGAACAAGGTAATGCCGGAAAATTTAGTTTAATTTTGCTGGAAAAAATGGGTTGACCGACCTTCATAATGGAAACGGCCAACCATACGGTTGACTAGATGTGACAGATGGCTGGTCATATAATTAGGGTGTTACTAAACATAGCCCGTATTTACCATCTCACAGCCCGTATTTTATAGCAAATTGTCCAAAATACCCTTATTAAATATAATTATGTCCGGTTTTTTTAAAAAAAAAAAAAATTTATTTTTTAAAAAGTTATAAAAAAATTTTAAAAAAATTAAAAATTTTTTTTTAAAATTTGAATTTTCACGGAACCGGATTGACTTTTCGGTACCGTGTAACGGAAAGTCAATCCGGTACCGTAAAAATCCATTTTTTAAAAAAAATTCAAAAAAAAAATTTAATTTTCACGGAACCGGATTGACTTTCCGGTACCGTGTACCGGAAATTCCATCCGGTTCCGTCAAAACTGATAATTTCACGGAACCGGATGGAATTTCTGGTACACGGTACCGGAAAGTCAATCCGGTTCTGTGAAGATTCAATTTTTTTTTAAATTTTTTAAAAGGAAGTGAGTAAAGGAAGAGGGGCAATTTAGACTTTTATACCACGTATTTATACGTATACGGGCTATGTGCTAGTAAATACGGGCTGTGTTTAGCCGCACACTATAATTATAGATGGCCATTCACATGACTAGCTATTTGTCATAGACGGTTGGACCGTTTTGAACTTTTTTTTAATTTCAATATTAATTAATGTTATCTAACTCAAATATATACGGAACCTTATTATGAAATAAGGAGTTTATCAAATACCAATCAAAAGAAAAGTGTAGTAGCAGTATCTCTTCTATTTTATTTCAAAGTAAGTTCCCAAAAAATCAGCCTTTAAGTTGCACAAATAACTTTTTTATCTGAATCAGAAGATTCATTTTTTTTTGGAAAATTTGTCAGAAAGGACCTTTTAAAAGAGTTTATTTGTGAGAAAGGACCTTTTAAATTTTTTTTGGCTTTTAACAACCTTTAAAATTTTTTTTTTTGCGAGAAGAGACCTTGAGCTTGTTTTTCGACGTTGACCACCGGAAACCGGCGTTGACTAATATTTTCTTCCTATTTGCAATCCTAATCTAGTCTTCTGTTTCTTTTCGCCTCCCCTCTCATCCTCGTGGTTGCGCCACCATGGACCTACACCACCACGAACGCACACCACCACCTGCCGTCGACACGACCACCTTCCTCGTCCTCCCCTGCTCGCCTTTCACTCACTCAAACCAGCTTCCTCAGCTACGGCAGATTCAACAATAAACCATACTCTGGGTTCTCAACACCAATGCCAGCCTCTTCTTTCTCAACTCCCATCTCCATACCATCGGGATTTACATTCTCATCAACATTGATGGGCCCTTCTATCACAGCTCCCTCTCAACATTATCAGGCTCCCCGTGTTCAACACCATTGCCAACATCTTCTTTTTGAGCTTCCATCTCAATACCATGAGGCAGCAGCAAACAGAGGGGGGGATTGAGAGGAGAGAGGGACAATAATGGATGGAGGCTGCGGTAGGGTTGTGGGTACTGTGTGGTGGGTAGCCTCGCCGGCAAACTCCGGCAAAGATGGGGTGGGGGGTGAGGTTGGCGGTGGCTGGTTAAGGGAGGAGGTGGGATGTGGGTGGGGGAGGAGAGAGAGGTGGGGGTGTTAATGAAAGGACCTTTAGAGGAGTTTTTTTTGTGAGAAAATATTAGTCAACGCTGGTTTCCGGTGGTCAACGTCGGAAAACAAGCTCAGGGCGTCTTCTCGCAAAATTTTTTTTGTTTAAGGTTGTTAAAAGCCAAAAAATTTTTTTAAAAGGTCCTTTCTCAAAAAAAAACTCTTTTAAAAGGTCCTTTCTGACAAATTTTCCTTTTTTTTCTGTAAAAATCAATAACTGGTTGCACATGGGGGGAAACATCAGAGAAACAACAAAAACCCAATTTTAAGCACTGGAATCAATTTTAATTGATTAAAACCAGTTAAATACAGGGGGTTTCAATCGGCATAATCAGTTCTAATCCCTAGAAATCAATAAAATTCAATCAGAATCCACTAAATTCTATCCTCTAAATGAAAAGGTACGCTTAAGAATCAATAATTCTCCACAAAGTACAAACACTACGGCTACGCATAAGATTTTTATGAATGGTAAAATTCCAAAGAGACCCTTATTTATTCACCATTATCATTATGGCCAAACACACCACATCTTATGGAATAGGTACTTTGAAGTTTGAACCATCAGAATTTCTAACCCGAAACTATATGGTCTGGCCATTTACGTTAGATGGATGGTTGTCTGCCAGTCATAGACGTCTGGGCTAGATGGTGGGATTTTTGTTCTTGCAGACGTTTTCATGCAATATATATACTTATAGGAAGTTAGAGATTATTGGTCTCGACAACAGAAGTAGTTGTGGTGAATGGTGGCCAAACTGGAACTCCATAACTCCAATGATGAATTCCTCTAATTAGGATTTTCGACATGATGGTGGCTGGCAGAGATGGCAACATGGGCGGTGGTCAAGAGGCGACGTTGATTGTGGTGGTGACTTGGTGGTGGTGGTCAAGAGGTGGTGGGGTGAAAAGATGGGGAAAGCATTAATTTGTTGCATTAATTAGTATGAAAATACATTACGTCATTTAATCGTCCCCTTAATAAAACATATCACAACCATAGCTAGTAGCCAATTTGCGGGGGAAGACGACAACACTACTAGCATTACCATAACACCAACATATTAAACATAATCTTAGAAAAAGACAATGTATTTACTTCTTTCTTGGAGAGTAGGCATAAATGTTCTTGGGCGGTTCAACCTCGTATGTCTTACACATAATCACCAAACTTACCTTTGCAGAGATGATATGAAAGAAGTACAATCCTCACAATTGAATTACCATATCATTATACCAAGAAATGCAAACTCGGTTGCTCACCTTAAAATGACTCTCAACGCTCTAAATAGATGAGAACCACACGGAATCCTAGTATCAAAGTTTTGAAACAGAGTCACATTTCCTAGTGACTCGCTAGTGGATAAGTTTGCTTTCCCTAACGACTTTAATTGGGGGACCCTCCTCCAAATATAGGCTCTTTGGATGATGACTACTAAAAGCAACATGTAAATGGGGACAACACTATCTTATCACTTGATTCAGTCCTCCAGTCTCACAACTTGTATAACAACCTTTATAGAAAGTTCATTGCTTCTCATAATTAGTCCAAATGATAGAATTTTAAGAGTTAATTTCAGATTTATGAAAGTGATTTATTCTTAGCCAAAGCCATTAACTAAGTGAAAGCAAGTGATGAATGCATGTGAATGATAATGATATTAATGTTTACATTTTTGATAGTTTATAGATAACTTTATTACTCTATGGTTTAATTGATTAATCATCAACATTCCAAATTTAGTCAAACATTTGTTTAGGCTTTTCATTTAAGATATATATTAGCGGATTCATCTGTGTGTACTTTTTCACACTTCTTTAATTCTTTTATAACTATAACACTATAACTTTTGTACTATTCACTTATCTCATTTGATGATCTTTAATGTTTTATATGTAAACTAAAATAACTCCCATGTCAAAATTTGCTATGAACATGGTTGTCTCAAAGTATTTGATGTCCTTATGGTGATTGTATAAATTGGGCCCCTTAATAACAAAATGAAGCACAATTTTAGACTACAAAAATATATACCATAGACCTACCATGTTAATGTTGCTTTTCTATGTAATAACTCACATTAAGTATTAGTGTTTAGCACTATGCAACTACAATAAACAAAAAAAAGAAATTGGGCCCTATTTGTGGATTGTCTCAATGTGTAGCTTATATATATATATTGAATCTTTATATAATTTATTTATAGATTACTAATGTTGAGGGTCAAAGAAGCAATTTGGCAAGTATGAAAGTCCAAATTTCGCAATAACGAGAGACCAAAATAGTATATTATAAATGATAACAATGTTATACAATAGTAATAATTCTATTATAATACACTTAGATTTTAGCTAACCATGGGTCTTTAAAATGTTAATACAATCACCATTCTTGACTCTCCAAATCAAACTCATAGGAATAAAAACTAGTCTAATACAAGTGAACTAATCTGACAGTCGTGGCGTGAAAATAACACTACCCTGAAGTTGAAGTTGTCATGCTACAAATTACGACCTCTTAGCAACCAGGAGAAACAATACATCTCTTCTGTATATTACAAAGAGACGATTTACAACATTGTTTATTGGCCAACAACGAGATAAAAGGAACAGAGAAGAATATATTTTATATCCCTGAAGAAACGAAACTAATACTATTATAATTGACATAATTAATAATAATAAAATAATTCCACAACTAAATTATTTTCATCATTATCTACAATATGTAATGACGAACATAAAATCTTGATTTGTCGTCCTATGAAGTATAGTAAAATAAAGGAACAATTGTTTAGAATAGGCCAACATATATGTCATCTTCTAAAATTCATTTAAGTTTCGGGTTATTCGTGAAGGGTTATAGGGTTACTCGAAACAACAGGTTGAAGTCGGTAATTTGTGAGTGTTGGCCCTTAAAAGTTCTTACCTTAATTTTTCTAGGGAAATTCCCAATGGTATGCCTATAATTTTTCATAATCCCAGTGGTATACCCAAGTTTTTAAAATTCCCAGGGGTATACGTGGGTTCTTTCATACTCCCAATTGTGACTTTTAAGGGAATTTTCCATTACTTAATAAATAAAAAACAGTTTTCATTGATTTGCGTTTCAAAACATCGCCATTTTCTTACCGGTAAAATAGTTCCCTCCAATTGAACTGAACTGATGTACTCATTTTCTTGGCCGCCGGGCTACTCGGGTGTTGGGAACCTCATGGTCCCCCGAAGCCTTTTATGGCTCGATGCCACAATCTCCATCTCCTCATGAGGATCCATCACGTGGATAAGGACTAGACCCTCTTACACCACTCCCCCCTATGTGTTTTATATGTTTGCACCGAGGACGGTGCCTTCGTGGTTCGGGGGTGTTTTTATATTGCATATGCTTGAGGGTTATGGCTTTTTGAGGGTTTGAGATACTTTTGGAAGCGAGTTTAGAGGAGGATGCATGCTAGGTTGGATATTGGATGCATGATAGGGGAATTTGCGTCATTGTTAATGCTTAGAAGAATTGGACGTTGATTGATAACTAATTCCCTTTGTTTTATATATATATATATATATATATATATATATATATATATATATATATATATATATATATATATATAATGTTGCTTTCCTTTTGTATATGATGTACATATGATCTTTGATTTCTTTTCTTTTTAATTTCGTTTTTAGTCATTAGTCTTGCATGTAGTGTAGTTGCATGACATTTTAGACTTGCATGTAGTTTTTATTGAGTTGTATCTAGAATTTTCTTTTTTTAGGTTGCATATAGGGTACAAAGAAAAAAAATTCAATAATAACAAAAATATTTTGCATCACTAGGTTAAGAAATGAATCTATATGATGACTTTGGAGGTTAAAGGTTGGAGGCTTGGCTTTTGAGAAGGGGCAAAGTATCTTGGGTGTCTTATGTGCTCGTTAGGAGTATTAGGGCTGCTCTAACCTTGGATGTCTAGGTCTTGTTACAAAAAGTCCCTTCAATCGTCCTAGACTTGCCTTTAGAGTGAAGAAGTGTCCCCATTTCCCAATAAAATAGCTTTACTATCTCCTTTGAGTTTGGATAAGCCCCTTAGTGACCTACACAACCATCTAGTTTAATAACAAGCGAGGCTAGTAGCCTTAGAAGGTAACAATTTTTTTGTGAGAATATTGTCCTAAAAAACAAAGAAAGAAACTGAAAATTGAAAACTTAAAAAACCAAATGGTCAAGATGATCAAATAAGTGGTAGCCTATTATTGTCCAATATTCATGCATCTGGCCTTTAGAGATGCTCCAATGCCTTTGCTATTATGAGCTACCTTACCCTCTTATCGCGTCTTATCGAATGCTCGGCACTGTGCCTCGAATGAGTGGTGGACCATATGAGGAGCT
This sequence comes from Patellifolia procumbens, assembly GCA_947645195.1. Lineage (NCBI taxonomy): Eukaryota > Viridiplantae > Streptophyta > Magnoliopsida > Caryophyllales > Amaranthaceae > Patellifolia > Patellifolia procumbens. The sequence continues at coordinate 63,512 of CANSGD010000523.1, forward strand.
AGTCTAGGACCTTTAAACAAAAACGTAGATAATAAATGAATAAATTGGCTAGCTTGGGGGAATCTTATGAACTTGTGGGGCGTGATTGGTACAAGGTTAAGCGAGCTTTCTCATTTTGTGGGGGAAAGGTTTCACTTAAGAGCAATGACGACTTGTGTGATAGTTCATGGACCTCATATCAAGGACGATTATTGCCTTTGTATACTAGCTTAGACCACCCCTCTGACCTCTAACTTGTGGATAATAAAGGATGGTTATTAGCTTTGAAAGATGGTCGAGATTTTCCTTTACCTTGACACCTCTCTTGAGATGAGGACTTAGACTTGAAAATTTCTCATCCTAGTTTTAGTGCATGCATGGTTTCCTTAGGATTGTTGGTTGCTTGAGGACAAGCAATTGGCAAGCTTGGAGGAGTTTGATAAGCGAGCTCTAGCCTCACTAATTAGGCGTAGATGAGGGTCATTTGGATGCATTTAGGTCATATAACATCCATTTTTATTCCCTTTTGCATCCTTTTAAATGTATTACATGTCTTACATTAGTTATTGAGCATTTTCATTTAAGTTACGATTACATGTAGTTCGTTACATGCATATGCATCCTCCCTCCCCTTATCTAACCTTTCCTTTGAGGTTACTTGCATGAGCTTGAAGTAGAGAGCAAGAACAGGGGAGCGGTTGCTCCAATTATATAGAGGAGTGATAGCTCCATAAGCTTATTTTGGAAGCAAAGAAGGCTGAAAAGTGGAGTGGGCATGGAGAGACCCTGGAGCGGGTGCTTCAAGGGTGGAGCAGTTTCTCCACAATATAAGGAGCGATCGCTCCAATGCTGCTGGGATACACTCTCAATTTTTTATGGCTTTACCCTATTATTTCGGGGGTATTTAAGCCCGTAAATGTAAATCAACATCTAAATTCTGTTTTAGAAACAATTTACATTTAATTAGAGAGAATCCTAAGAGAGAAGTTCAACTTTTCGAGAGAAAGTGGATCTAAGATTGTTGATGAATGATTTGAGCCTTCTTCAATGGAGGTTTTTGCTTGATGATCGTCTTTTATTGAGTATTAATCCTTTCTCTATTGTTGATTATCTTAATTCTTCAGTTTTCATTTGTTTATTGGTTGAATATTGGTTGATTAGTTAAGTTTTGCATGATTAGTATGATTTCCGCCATTGTTGATGATCTAATATTTGATTCGATAGGTTCTATTTGCCATGAAATAGGTGTTGGACTTTCTAGGGCACCCTTTGATTCACTATGAGTTGTTGAACTATTTGATTGGTTGATTTTACCATGAGAATAGGTACAATTGGTTGATTTAATTAGCTTGAGAAAGTAATTAGGAAATAATTGTGTGAATTGTCCCTTAATCAACCCTAAGACTCCGCTAAACCTGACGATTGGTTAACACATGGTTGATTTGCATTCCCATATCCCTAGTGTTTCTATAATAGACTTTTAAATCGATCATTTAGTTTATTAATTGGTTAATTTAGTTTACAGAGTCATAGTTGTTAATTAAACTAAAAATTCCAAAAACATAGACTTAGCTCAGCTTAATCCAAATTCAATTGATGCTTAACCGTTCTTCCACGAGGATTCGACTCTTGCTTACCCTATTCTAGGCTAAGTTTATGTTATTAATTTGATGCCTACAACGAGTGTGTTATGGGCAAAGGCTTGTATACCACGATGGCACACCTATTGAGAGCGCCTTCCAAATCACCTTGGATGATTTCTCCCCTTCCCCTTTGATGTTTTTGAGGGGAGGTCAGGCTAGTGACTCTAAAGAAGCTTATGGGAGGCAACTCGGATTACTTAGAGTAGCTGAAAGAAAAAAAATTGAGAAAAGAGGAAAAATAAAAAAAAGGAATGAGTAAAAGAAGAAAATAATTGAGAAAATAATTTTTTGGAGAATAAAAATGTGTGTAAAAAAAAGAGATCAGGAAAGTGCTGGAAAATTGGCGAAGTGTTGGAAAAGAAAGAAGGTGGAGCGAGCCCCAAGCGAGCAAAAATGGAGCACTCTAACAGTAGAGCGATCCCTCCACTTTGAACGAAGGGATCGCTCCATAGGATTTTAAGAAAATGCAAGTATTATCAGGAATTTGGAGCAGGGGTGGAGCGATCCAGGAGCTGGCTCTAGGGTTGGAAAGGTCCCTGTTGTATTCGTTATTTTGATGATGACAAATAAATAGTTTTTAACTTAGTTTTCATTAGTTATTATTTATGGAGTTATTTACATAGTATTATTAATTATTTATTTTATTAGACCTAAAATAAACTTATGGAGAATTGGTTTCATAATAACCAAAATTAAGTTGTTTAGGAAAATAGAATATTTAGTTCTATTATTTTGTGTAGGATTAATTTTCTAATATTATGGAATATTGGATTCCATACTATTAGTTGAGTTTGTTAGTGGTTTACAGGAAAATAAGACGTTGAAGAGTGGGCGACTTTGCATGGCTAAATTGATGGGTTGAGGTCCTAGATTCTAGGGGCCATGATCTCAGCAACAAACCGCGCATCTAATGTAATTCCTAAACTGCCAAAGACCAAGTCAAGAGCTGTTGAGAAGATTGTGGAAGACTCGAAGACTCGCTCAAACTGGGCAAACACACGATTATGGATCGTGGGATTAACATAATCTATAACGGCTATGAAGATGGAAGATAATGCCTAAAAACTTGCGTCCACTACAAGGAAGCTGAAGAAGACCGTTGCAGATTTATCACAGCTATATAAACTGAGAAGAACTCAATTTTTGTACTTAAGACTTTCTACATTAACTGTGTAAATCTTTAGAAAGTTGTTTTCGGTTTTATTCTCTTCAACAATTTATTGTATTCCATTAATCTGAGTTGGGGTGAGTGAAATTTTGTGAGAAAATTTCTACATTCAAGAGAGAAAGAGAAGAAAGAGAAAGAGAAGACTTCGAGTGAAGTCTAGAGAGAAAGTCACGTGTTCAGGGGGAACAAGGTGACTGGGAACAAGTTCCTAGAGGAACAGAGTGAGTTGCTGTTTATAATAGGGTGTAAGTTACTATTATAAATAAGATGGCAAGATTTATTCCTAGAGAATATAGGAATAAGATCTTGTTTAGAAGCAGTTCTAGCGTTCTTTGTTTTAACTTCTCTTTAATTCTTTTAAACTTATTAATTCCGCAAAATAGCCCCTAATAGTCTTTACTACAATTCACCCCCCTCTTGTAGTAAACTTAGAAGTTCTATAGGACCAACAATTGGTATCAGAGCTTGTTCCTCCTGAAACAGTTAACACTGGGGAGGCTGATCCTAGAGAACATGAATACAACTGGAGAGAAGCTAGATGAGGGATACTCTACTCAACGTCCTCTAATATTCAATGGCAAACACTATCCCTATTGGAAGAATAGGATGGAAATATTCATTAAGGCAGAAAACTATCAAGTTTGGAGAGTTATTGAGATAGGTGACTTTGAAGTCACTGAAAAGAATGAAGTAGGCGAGCTAATTTCAAAACCTCTCTCAAAATATGACAAAGAAGACTTTGAGAAAATGGAGATGAACAATATGGCCAAGAAGATTTTGCATTATGGTCTTGGTCTTCATGAACACAATAGAGTCATGGGATGCAAGAGTGCAAAGCAGATGTGGGAACTCCTTCAAGTTATTTCAAACGAGGTCAAGAGATCAAAGATAGACATGCTCATGCATAGATATGAGTTATTTCAAACGAAACCTAAAGAGCCAGTTCATGATATGCTTACAAGATTCTCTTATATCATAAATGAACTTGACTCTCTAGGAAAATCTATTTCTCCTGAGGAACAAGTACGCAAAGTATTGAGAAGTCTTCCACAAGACGAGAAGTGGATGGCTAAGGTGACAGCTCTACAAGAAACCAAGGATTTCACCAAGTTTAATATAGAACAACTTGCTGGATCCTTGATGACACATGAGTTGCACTTAGGAACTCATGAACCTGACTCTAGCAGATCAAAATCCCTGGCTCTCAAGACTGAAGAGCAAGATGATTCAGAAACTGATGAAGAGGAAGCTGCCTTGATAGTGAAGAAATTCAAAAAGTTCTTCAATAAGAACTATAAAGGGAAGAGCACAAGGAAAACCTCAAAGCTAAGCTGCCATAAATGTGGAAGTCCAGATCACTTCATAAAGGAATGTCCCTTGTGGGAATACGAGAAAGGAAAAAGCAGATTCAAGAGCAAAGAACAACAAAAACCTTTCTCTAAAACGGAAATGAGAAAGGCTATGGTAGCTGCCTGGGGTGAATCAGATTCTGATGAGGAACAAGAACAGCCTAAGGATGAAACTGCTCAGTTGTGTCTAATGGAAAAATCAGATAGTGAAGAGGACGTATCCAACAAACAGGTAAACTTTAATGTTGTTGAAGAAGAATTATCAAAATTAAATAAGAACCAACTCACTGAATTACTTTTAGAAACCCTTGATAACTACAAGGCAATCTGCATAAGAGAAGTGAATTTGGAGAGGGCCTTGAAAGTTACCAAGGAACACACAAAATGGTTTAAAAAATTAAATTCAGATATTGAGGAACGATTCTTTGAGATTTTTGATAAATACCGTGGATTTCAACAAGCCTATGAAAAACTGAAAAATGATAACTACTTCTTGAATATTGCTTTGGCAGAATTGAAACTAATTGTTCCTGAAGGAACCAGTTCCTCTGACAGTACCAGTAAAGAACTTGAAATTTTGAAAATTGAGCATGAATTAATGCTGAATGAAAATATGGTACTGAAGAGGAAATTGGAATCTTCAAGAGTCAAGCTTCTTGATCCAGTTAGTTGGATACAAAAATATAAAAATGAAGGAAGGAATGGACTAGGATTCAATTATAAGAAAAGGAACAAACATAAAAAATATGTTGACCTGCCAAGCAACAGAATCTGTTCCTACTGTGGGAATAGTGGACACCTAGTGTCTGACTGCTCCACCAAAGAAGAACAGATCAAAATGAACACTCGCTTAGTGAAGCAAGAGTGGAAAATTAAGAGGAACACACACTCAACAAAGGAACCCAAGTCTAACTGGGTTCCTACCACTGACTAATTACTGTAGGTGCAGATTAAAGCGAGGGGGAACAATCTGTGGTACCTCGATAGCGGTTGTCCCAAGCACATGACAGGAGATAAAACCAAATTTCTCTCACTTTCAGTCTACGAAGGAGGAACTGTGACCTTTGGAGACAACCTGACAGGTAACATAGTAGGTATAGGTAAAGTTGGGAAATCTCAGTCACATTCCATAAATAATGTTTTTTTAGTCGAGGGTTTGAAACATAATTTACTTAGCATCTCTCAATTCTGTGACAAAGGAAACAATGTGAAATTTACTAATGAATGTTGTGTGGTTAGTGACACCATTACAGGAACCAAGATACTAGAAGGAACAAGAAAGGGAAACACTTATGTTGTTGACCTAAACGTTGTTCCTAGGAACAATCTAACTTGTCTTAGTGTACTAGAAGATGACCAAGACCTTTAGCATAAGAGGTATGGTCATGCAAGCTTTACACTACTTCATAAACTAAGTGGTAAAGACTTGGTAGTTTCTTTGCCAACTATAAAAGGAACAAGCTATGGAGTTTGTGGAGCTTGTGTAAAAGGGAAGCAAGTCAGATTCTCGTTCAAATCCAAGAAAATGGTAAGCACTTAAAGTCCACTTGAGCTGATCCACATGGATCTTTGTGGCCCGGTGAGAATCCAAAGAAGATCAGGTAAAAGATATGTATTAGTTATTGCTGATGATTTTTCTAGATTTACGTGGGTAATCTTCCTTCATAGCAAGGATGAAACGTTTGAAGAATTTATAACATTTGCTAAGAAAGTTCACAGGATAAGTGGTTTGAAATTGAAATACCTAAGATCTGACCATGGTACGGAGTTTGAAAACTCCAAGTTTGATGAATTTTGCAGTAATGAAGGATTAGATCACAACTTCTCTGCTCCAAGCACACCACAACAAAATAGTGTAGTTGAAAGAAAGAACCGGACTCTGGAAGATATGGCTAGAACAATGCTTATATCAATCAATCTTCCAAAAAAATTTTGGGCTGAAGTTGTGAACACTACATGTTACATCATCAACAGGGTCATGCTAAGACCCATCACCAAGAAAACTCCTTATGAACTGTTCAAAGGAAGAAAACCAAATATCTCTTACTTTAGAGTCTTTGGATGTAGATGTTTTGTACACAACAATGGTAAAAACATTTTAGGTAAATTTGATGCTAGAAGTGATGAAGCTGTTTTTATAGGATATGCTTTAAATAGTAAAGCATACAGAGTTTATAATAAGAGAACAATGTGCGTAGAGGAAAGTGTCCATATTATCTTTGATGAAACTACCTCACTGCAGGAACCATGTTATGAAAATGATTTTGAAATTGGGTTAACTCGTTCTCAAGAGACTGAAAATCTTGAGGAGGAACTGACTCCTGCAGGAACAGGTAAGAAACATCTTTCTGAACTAACGGTTCCTGAGCCTGTTCTTTACGAGGAACAGGTAAATGAAGGAACAATAAGTGCAGGAATACAGGCAGAAGAAACTCACACAGAGAATGAACTGGAACAAACTGAAGAATCTCAAGTTGAAGGAACAAGAACAAGAAGATTTGAACCAAAATCTTGGAGGCACCAAAAGTCACATCCCCTAGAGCTGATTATCAGCGACATTGAGAAGGGAACTCAAACAAGATCTCAACTTAGAAACTTTTGTGCCATTCAAGCATTCCTATCTATGATAGAACCTCGAGACCACAATGAAGCAATGCTAGAGCCTGATTGGATAAATGCCATGCAAGAGGAACTAAATGAATTTCAGAGGAACAAGGTATGACACTTGGAGCCCAAACCCAAGAATCAGAAGGTAATTGGGTTAAAGTGGGTCTTCAGGCTCAAGCTAGATGAACATGGCACTGTAATCAGAAACAAGGCCAGACTCATAGCAAAAGGCTACAACCAACAAGAAGGTATTGACTTTGATGAAACCTTTGCTCCAGTAGCTAGAATAGAAGCAATAAAAATTTTAATATCATTTGCAGCTTTATGGGATTTAGGTTGTACCAGATGGACGTTAAATGTGCATTTTTAAATGGATATCTATTGGAAGACGTCTATGTGGAACAACCTCCAGGATTTGAAAATCCTGATCTCCCAAACCAAGTCTATAAGCTAGATAAAGCCTTATATAGGCTGAAACAAGCTCCTAGATCTTGGTATGAAAGACTTTCTAAATTCTTACTTGCTCATAATTTTGTTAGGGGCAAAGTTGATAGAACCTTGTTCCTTCAATAAAAAGGAACAGACATTTTAGTAGTACAAATTTACGTTGATAATATTATTTTTGGTGCTACTAACGATTCTCTGTGCAAGGGTTTTGCTGACTTAATGAGCAGTGAATTTGAAATGAGCATGATGGGAGAGTTGAACTTCTTTCTTGGTTTGCAAATCAAGCAAACTGAAATAGGAACAATGATCCATCAGCAAAAATACGTTAAGGAACTGCTAAAGAAATATGGACTTGAACAAGCTAAAACCAACCACACTCCTATAGGAACAGGAACAAGGTTGGATGAAGATCAAAGTGGTAAATCAATAGATCATAAATTATACAGAGGTATGATTGGATCTCTTCTTTATTTAACTGCAAGTAGGCCTGATATTTCCTTCAGCGTTGGTCTATGTGCTAGGTTCCAATCAAATCCAAAGGAATCCCACTTGATAGCTGTCAAGAGGATCCTTAGGTATTTGAAAGGAAGTGACGATCTCTGTTTGTTCTATCCTCGTAGTGATACATTTGACCTAGTTAGCTACTCTGATGCTGACTATGCTGGAGATTTGGTAAATCGAAAAAGTACCTCAGGAATTGCCCAGTTCCTAGGAACAAGCTTATGGGGCGTTTGGTTGCTGCGGGGTAAGGGAAAGGGTATCAAGAAAGGGGTAGGGGGAGAAAGGAAAAGAAAACCCTTTGATTAAAAAGGTTGTTTGGATGTTGAAAGCTTTTTTATCCTTGCCCACCACCACATCTCCTCTTTTTCTCTTTCCTTCTCCTAACCACCAACTAAGCCGCCACCCCCTTCACATTCTCTCTCTGACGCCGGTGCCGGTGTTCAGCGTGCCGGAGAGATGCTAAGTCGTGGCTTTCTGGGCTCGCCGGCAAAGGTTTTATGTGTTTCTGGGCTCGCCGGCAAAGGTTTCATGTGTTTCTAGGCTCGCCGGCGTAGTTGCCGTGCGTTTTTGGGCTCGTCGTTGTCGTGCTTCTCTTGGCTTGCCGTCACTGTTGCCGTGCGTTTTGGGCTCGCTGGTTGCCGTAGCTGTTGCCGTGCGTTCTGGGCTTGACAGAGGTGGCGTCGGGGTGGTTCTGGGCTAGTTGGAGATAAGTTCTGGGCTAGTTGGAAGTAGTGTCGGGTGGTTCTGGTCACGTCGGAGGTGGGGTTGGGTGGTTCTGGTCACGTCGGAGGTGGGGTTGGGTGGTTCGGGGCTCGTCGGCGGTGGGAACAATGGGGTAGGTGGTGGCGGTGGTGAGTTGTGTGGTTGTATGTGGTGGTGAATTGGTGGTCAAAGTTGGGTCATATTGACCATGGTGAAGAAGGAAGAAAGGGTAAGTGATACCTTGGGGGTGGGTGGGGAATGAGAGTAGAGGAGTTTGGGGGTTTGGAGGGGGGAAAGGGAATGATAAAATACACCTAACAAACAACATATAAGGGAATCAAGCAACTTGATTCCCTTACCCTTTCCTGAAAACCCCAAACCAAACGGCCCCTTAGTTTCTTGGGGATCCAAGAAACAACATACAGTTGCCTTGTCAACTATTGAAGCTGAATATGTGGCTGCTGCTGCATGTTGTTCCCAAGTCTTATGGATCAAGCAACAGGTACGTGATTTTGGTATTAAGTTCAAATGTGTTCCAATCTTTTGTGATAATACCAGTGCCATATGCATATCCAAGGATCCAGTTCACCAGTCAAGGGTCAAGCACATTCACATCAGACACCACTTCTTGAAAGACTATGTTGAAAAGGGCTTAGTCAAAGTTGAATTTTGCCCTACAGAAAATCAAATTGCTAACATTTTTTTTACCAAACCATTATCTAGGGACAGATTTGAAAAGATTCGCTTGGAACTAGGAATGATCAGAATTGTATAAAATGGCCTATAAAATTTGAACCCAATGTACTAGTCATTTCTAAGAGTGTCATGCAATCTTCATGAATTAAATTTCATACACCTAGGGTCATGTCTAAGGACTCACATTTGTCTTTAAATTTTATCCTTATTGTCCATGCCCATATATAGAGTACGTAAATTAAATTGCTTGTATAGTTTAAAAAGGGTCCGTGTACACAAGAGTAATTTTTTTTTTCCTTCCACATTTTTATTCTCTCTCTCTCTCCTCCTATCATTATGATCTCTCTGATTCATTGTATCAACCAATTTATTTACTCAAAATTAAATTCAGTTTATCTAATTTAAAGAGGGGAAACATTCAATGAAACACATTTACCCAAGCCTTACCCAGTCAAATCACACCTCTTCACATTCAACTCAATACGCCTCATCATTACAATAAAAACCCAACACTTCACTTCACTGACAACTTTTACTACCCACTCCATTTTCTACTGTTCATCTTCTCTCTTCTTCATCTCTCTTCGTTCTTCATTCTCTCTCTCTCCCATGGCACCCAAAAAGGCAACCTGTGAAGTTCAAGAAAATTACCTAGCGGAAAAAACACCCTCCATGGACGAGCAGAGTGACCAAGAATCTTCTTATCCAAAAGACGATTCCACACATTCTCAAGAACCCATTTCTGATAATGAAGCGGCATCTCCCAAGCCTGAGGACGATGACGAGGATCAAGAAAACAGTCAGGGGAGAGATCTTTAGATTCCCACAAAAGGGGTAAGAAATCAAAATCCTCTCAATTTATTGTCGGATTCTGTGTTGATCTTGCATGGTGCAAGAAAGTAAAATGGAATGAGTTTCTGAGTTTGTTAAAGTTTCAAAAATGGATGAAGTTAGTCTGTGTAGATGAGGGATTATATGAGAAAGAGATGAGTTCCTTCTGTGAGAACTTTAATAAAACAGAGGGAGTGTGTGTAAGCTTAGTGAATGGGTGTGTGGTCACATTTACGGAAAAGAAATTGAGTGAATGGTTTGAAGTACCTTCAGATGGGTACCAAGAGTATGTTAAAGGGAAAGGAAAATTAAACATCAATGGCGTCTCAAATGAAAAATTCTTCAGTTTTTTCAAGGAAACCCTAACTCTATGTCCATTGACCAAAAAGATCTCTCTCCCTTTCACAAACTTGTGTTTCAGTTTGTTTGACGTTTTGTTTTTACCCCGATCTTCCAAGAGAACTCAAGCTAATATAATGGACCTCTCTATCATGTACTGTTTAGCAAAGAATATCAAGATAAACTTTCCCGCTCTTATGCTCTCTCACCTTTCCTACTGCATATCCCATAATACTAAGGTGGGATATGGCAATCTGATCACCATAATTCTAAAGAAAAATAAAGTCAAATTGTCTGACAGCCCTTCTTTCACCCTTGAACCTGAAAATTATTTGACCAGGGAGACGCTGATTAGACTTAGCTTGAGGGTGGTTAGTGGGAAATTGGAATTTGAGGGAGAGGCTGAGACAGGGACAAAGAGAAAATTATTTGAGGAAGCTGTTGGCGGATCTGTTAGGAAGAGCCAGAGACTGGCTGGGGGTAAGTCTCTTTAGGACCAGGACCCGGGTCATGCTGAAACGATCAATCTGGATGAGGAACAGGTTCCTTCAACTGCTGTGGATTTTCCTCTCATATCTACCACTGGACTACATGGAATTCTGAGGGAAATTAGGGATCTCTGACACTCATGCACACAAGGATCAATGTCCTGGAGTTCAGTTTCCACCCTTGATACACAGCAGCAGGAGACTCTAGCCGCCATCAAGCAAGCAGACACGGGGATCAGGAACAAGGTGGATGTTGTGATCTCCAAGATTGACTCTGTTGTCTCCACCATCTTCAAACGCCCCAAACCATAACTTTCACCCTCTCTTTAACCAATGATTCACTGGATTTTTTTTTTTTGGTTTGTAATATTTGGTTGAACAATTATTTTTGTGTGTCTTCTTTTGACACATATTTTTCTGAACTTTTCCTTCCTTACTCTTGTGATATGCTTAATCTGACTTTTTTTTGCTTACACATGCTTTTTCTTTTCGTACTTGCTTGTGTTTGGATGGCTAATATTATGAGATGCTTGTTTGAGCTACTTTAATTAATGCCTAGACTGTTGACTCTTTAGTGCTGCAGGGACATAGCTTAGTTTTGATGATAACAAAAGGGGGAAAAGACTTGTTGGCTATCTAAAAACATTTTCTGGTCTGACTTAGTTCCTATAGCCTTTCTAATTGTCTCTGTTTCTAGAGGACCCAGTTCCTAGTCCAAATTGAGTTTAGACTTAGACTTAGATTTTTTTAAGATTTATGCTTAGACTTAGGTTAGAAATTTTTTTTTGCCAACTTATTTGCCATCATCAAAAAGGGGGAATATTGTTGTATTCGTTATTTTGATGATGACAAATTAATAGTTTTTAACTTAGTTTTCATTAGTTTTTATTTATGGAGTTATTTACATAGTATTATTAATTATTTATTTTATTAGACCTAAAATAAACTTATGGAGAATTGGTTTCATAATAACCAAAATTAAGTTGTTTAGGAAAATAGAATATTTAGTTCTATTATTTTGTGTAGGATTAATTTTCTAATATTATGGAATATTGGATTCCATACTATTAGTTGAGTTTGTTAGTGGTTTACAGGAAAATAAGACGTTGAAGAGCTGGCGACTTTGCATGGCTAAATTGATGGGTTGAGGTCCTAGATTCTAGGGGCCATGATCTCAGCTAACAAACCGGCGCATCTAATATAATTCCTAAACTGCCAAAGACCAAGTCAAGAGCTGTTGAGAAGATTGTGGAAGACTCGAAGACTCGCTCAAACTGGGCAAACACACGATTATGGATCGTGGGATTAACATGATCTATAACGGCTGTGAAGATGGAAGATAATGCCTAAAAACTTGCGTCCACTACAAGGAAGCTTAAGAAGACCGTTTTAGATTTATTACAACTATATAAACTGAGAAGAACTCAATTTTAGTACTTAAGACTTTCTACATTAACTGTGTAAATCTTTAGAAAGTTGTTTTCGATTTTATTCTCTTCAACAATTTATTGTATTCCATTAATCTGAGTTGGGGTGAGTGAAATTTTGTGAGAAAATTTCTACATTCAAGAGAGAAAGAGAAGAAAGAGAAAGAGAAGACTTCGAGTGAAGTCTAGAGAGAAAGTCACGTGTTCAAAGGGAACAAGGTGACTGGGAACAAGTTCCTAGAGGAACAGAGTGAGTTGCTGTTTATAATAGGGTATAAGTTACTATTATAAATAAAAGGGCAAGATTTATTCCTAGAGAATATAGGAATAAGATCTTGTTTAAAAGCAGTTCTAGCGTTCTTTGTTTTAACTTCTCTTTAATTCTTTTTAACTTGTTAATTCCGCATAAATAGCCTCTAATAGTCTTTACTACAATTCACCCCCCTCTTGTAGTAAACTTAGAAGTTCTATAGGACCAACAGTCCCTCCACATTAAAAGCAACAATCGCTCTAAACTCACTTCACATTCTCTTTTCTTTTAAATTCTAGAAAAAATTATGAGCCCACCCTACTCCATCCCTTTACTCACTTCACCCTCACCACATCCTCTCATTTTTCTATCTCTTTCAAATACTCATACTTTTTTTTTCTCCAAACTCCATAACCTCCATCAACAACCAACTTCCAACCTTCGTTTCTCCACCATTTCTCAACATTTTCATTTAATATCTTCACAAAAACATCACCATTTTCTCCTCCTCTGTACAAAGAGTCCACTTTCGTCCAAAAGCCCCAAGTTCAAAAACTTCTCAAAACCCTAACTTGAGATTTGGGAGTTAATTCTTGAAGAAGGAAGCAAAAGGAGCCTGGTTTTGCTTTGAAGAAGAGATATTTGCTGACAATTAAGGTCTTTCTTCACCACTCTTAAAAAGGGAGGTAAACCCTAACCCTACTCCGTTTTCTTTTAGTTTTTGTTTTGATTATTGAAATAATATTTTGAGGCTCTTTGGGGGATTAGCTGCTCGATCTAGATCGATTTTGATTTATTTTGATTTTTGTGTGATATTTTTCTTGATTTTTTCCCCCTTTTTTCTTTTCCATTTTGAATTAATATAATTTGTTTTGTTAGATTCTTTTGTTTTGTTTCTTTGTTATTTTTCTAAATTTTTCTATGAATTTTTTGGGATATTTTTTTTTTTTGTGAATATTTACTTCTCGGGAATTTGTTAGTGCATTGGTGCCTCCATGGACCTTATAATTCCCATTTCGTTTGAGCTAGAGCGCCTCTTGAATTTTCAAAACCTCTCTTGGTTGAGTTATTATCTATAAGCTCCAAGATGTTTCGTTCCAAGAAAAGAAGTAAAAAGGACTCTAGCTCTAACCTTGCCAAAGCTCAAAGGGCACCGTTCTGACCCTTAAGTTCGTCCACCCCGATCATAAATGGGTGTATGACGCACTTAAGCACCGAAAGGTTAACCTCTCCCGCTTGTACCATGCCTCTTATGTTGATGCTTTGGGAATCTGGCGCAAAGTGTGCGCTTGACTTCACAGCTTAGGCTGGCATTCGTTTCGTACACTAAACACTTCGCTTGAGAAACGCAATGTTGATGGGTAAGAGGGAGAGTAAGAAATATCTTTCCAACTGTTCAATCAATCAGAGCGCATCTCCCTTGCGAGGCTCGATGAAATATTCTTATGTGACGCCTCCAATGCCATCCGAAATCCCGAATCTTGGGAGCATAATTGTGTTTATGATAAGAGCACATCTTGGCTAGAAATAGCCAACTACGCACCCTTTGGCTCCAAGACCAGTTATTCCTCTCACATCTTCTCCCCGATTTTGAGGTATATTCAATCATCTTGGTTACCGCCATCTAATCCAAAAAGAAGTTTAGTAAGGTCGCTTCCGTGGAGGTGAATGCCCTATATTTGGCCGCCAATCACCCCGCGGATAATGGTGGCCTATTGAATACAGGCTTGCGTTCCTCCAACGGTGTTTAACTATACGCCGTGGAGTAGACTTCTCGGCTGATATTCAATGCGGGGGGTTGATTACTATCATCGCCACCACTCTTGGGTTTGGGAATGAACTTAAATTGTTAACTCCCCTTGGTGAAAGCTTTTTCCTCTATCTTGATTACATGAAAACCTCTAAGTGGATCGATTTTACCCCTGATCTCGTGCAGTTTGTTTGAAAGGTTCAGGGGGTTTACCATTTTTATTTTCACAATGAAGCGATGACTCGGATTGACTTCTATAAGGGAAACATATGGATTATGCCATATGAACCCCCAGTGGGAATATCCAACATGAGCGCGAGCCACTTGCTCCTCCTTTTCCAAGACGTGAGCCTAGTAGTTCTCGCCGAGCATCTACCTCCTCCTCTCCGTTTGACTTTGAGGGGGCCTTTGCGCATCTTTCCCTCATTCAAGATCGCATGATAATGTGATGCTTGGCATGTGACACGGTTATTGCACGTGCCAAATTAATAACCTAGCTTAGCCTAATATAGAGTAAGAAAGGGTCGAATCCATGAGGAAGCAATGATTAATTAAGGTTTGAATGAGATTTAGCGAGCTAAACCTATTTTTGGGGGTTTTTGAGATTAATGATCAACTAAGAAATTAAGAACTAAATAACTAGCAAATAGACTAAGTGATTCGATTGAACTATATAAAGAGGACACTAGGGATTAGGGATTCACGAGCTAACATTTAATTAGCCAAATAACCAAGCCAAGGGGATTCATTAGGGTCGATTAGGAGACTAAGTGACTCAAATGTTTCCTAATTACTCTCTCGAGTTAATTAGGAGGACCTAATCAACCAATTTTGCCTATTCTCATGGTAAAATTAATCAACCAAGTATTTTCATAACTCTTAGTGATTCGATTGAGGTCCTAAGAAGTCAACACCTATTCTCATGGTGAAGTCAACCTACTGACTACCTTAAGGTCAATCTAGGATTCATTTCTCAATCCTTCACCTAAGATACCTAAATCTAGTTTAAATGGTGATCAATCAATCAAACATAGCAATTATTTAAGCTAGACAACCTAATTTTACCTAGGTCTAACCCCCTAACTTGACTTTCAAGGTCAACTCATGATTAGAAAGGTCATCCCCTTCCCCTAGCTAGTAAACTACTAACTAGCCATGTATAGCATGCAATAAAAAGCTTGAATCAACAATAGTGATATAACAAAGGTGGAAATTATATTAAATAAGTTAATCATCAACTAATTACCACTAATCAATGCTAAATCAAGTTAAAACAAGTATAAAAGAAAATAAAGAGAAGAGATAGAAGAAATACTCAAAGATGGATGGAAATCAAATGCAAAACTACATTAAAATAGCTTCAATCTTCAACTTTAAACTTTTAGATCAAGTTTCTCTCTCTAAACATTCCACTTCTCTCTCTACTCTCTCATTAAAGCTAATTCAATTCTAGAATTAAAATTATTATTACAAAAACGGGTTTTTATACCCCGTAAACATAAGGGCAAAGATGTAAAAGACGATCCAAAAAGAGCAATTCTGGGCAAAGGAGCGCCCGCTCCTTACATTGCGGATCGCCCGCTCCAGGGACGCTCCTGGGTCGCTCCAGGTCACTGCCCTCCTTTCTTCAATTTCTTCATGGACGGAGCGCCCGCTCCGCCTCTTTTGGAGCGCCCTCTCCCCTGTTTTGGAGCCTCTTATTTGCAAATCTAGATTCAAACATTTCAAGAAGAGACTACATAGGGGAGGGGGGATGCACATGCACAAGTAATGATCCATATGCAACCTAACTACATGCAAATGAACTAAAACTAAATGCAAAACATGAGAATATGAGAAAGGATGTAAAAGGGGACGAAAAGGAAACTATATGGCCTAAAATGCATCTAAATGACCTAAAACTAAATGCAAATTAGTGAACCTAAAGTCCACTTATCAAATTCCCCCAAGTTTGCCAATTGCTTGTCCTCAAGCAATTAACAATCCCAAGGAAACGGATGCATGCACTAAAACTAGAAAGAACATCACAAAATCAAGGTCCTCATTTTATAAGAGGTGCCAAGGCAAAGGGAAATCTCGACCAACTTTCAAAACTTATAGCCGTCCTTCCTTATCCACAAGTTAGGGGTCAAAGGGGTGGTCTAAGCTAGTGTACAAAGAAAATGATCTCCCTAGAGGTCCCTCAACTATCACACAAGCCCTCATTGGTCCTAAGTGAAACCTTTCCCCACATAATGGAAAAACTCGCTCAACCTTGTACCAATCACGCCCCACAAGTTTCCAAATTCCCCCAAGCTAGCTCTTTTATTAATTAGTTAACTAAATCCCTTTTTTTGTTGCAAGGCCTTAGACTATAGTCATGTTTCTGAGGCACGGTACCGAGCACTCGGTATGAGACGCGATAAGAGGATAAGATAGCTCATACCAAAAGCCTTGGAGAATCTCTAGAGGCCGAAGTATGATTCTTTTTTTATAATAATGGGCTACTAGCCTTGTGGGCTCTCATGTACCACTTATTTGATCCAATTGGCCAAAGGGCTCTTTTTCTTCTTTTTAATTTTCATAATTTTTTTGTTTTGTTTCCTTTCTTTTTTAAAGGCTACTAGCCTTGCATTTTATTGAGCTAGAAGGGTTCACAAGTTCTCTAAAGGGCTTATCCAAGGTCAAAGGAGAGAGTAAAGACTTTTTATAGGGAAATAGTGACACTTATTCACGCTAAAGGCGAGTCTCGGACAATTGAGGGGTCTATTCTTAACAAGACCTACGCATCCAAGCTCAAAGCACCCATAATACTCCTAACGAGCACATAAGACACTCAAGGTACTACACCCCTACTCAAAAGTCAAGTTCCCAATCTCTAACCTCTAAATTCATCACGTAGAGTCATTCCTTGACTAGGTCATGCAAAATCTTTTTGTTGTTTTTGAAAATTTTAAAAATTACATGCAAACTACTAAAAGACAAATCCTATATGCAATTAAGAAGCTATATGAAAAACTATCATGCTATGCAACTACGCTACATGAAAGCCTAAGACGAAAATAAGATAAGAATAAAATAAGAAAAAAAAGTAAAGCAAAATGATATATACATAGAAACAAAAAAGGAAGAAATTAAGAGAAAGTCATGTACAAGTAATATACAAGGGAATCGATCATCCATGGTCAAAATCATCAATATCCAAAAGGCGTCAAACAATGTAGCGCACTCTCCTATCATGCCCCGTAATCCCGACCTAGCATGCATCCTCTCTAAGACGCGTACCCAATAGACACCCCAAACCCTCAAAAAGAAACCACATCCCACGAGCATAATCAAAGATAAACACCCCGCAAACAATCAAGGCACCGTCCTCGGTGCAAACATACAAAACAAGTAAAGGGGGTTCGGGGCAAGAGGAACTAGTCCTCGTCCATGTGAAATGGACCTTCTCCCGAAGGGGGAGGTGGTGGCATGTCGCCTGAAAGGGGAGGGCGCGGCATCGAGCCATAGAAGGCTAAGGGGGCGGGGCCATGAGGCTCCCAACCGCCCGTGTAGCCCGGCGGCCAAGCGCCATAAGGGTGGGGATAGGAGGGATCACCCATGGGGTTGGAACCCCCAGGTGCCCGCCAATCATAGGGTGGGTCGCGGTGAGGCCAATACGGGTACGTAGGTTGGCGTTCATTCCATCCTGGTACCGGCCCTTGTTGAGGAGGCCAATTAGGAAAGTTGACATAGGGTTCAACATTTCCTCTATCCACGTGGTGATGGTACATAGCATTAGTTTGTACCGTCATACCACTCAAGTCTTCTCTCATTCCTTGGATCACATTCATCATGCGATCTTTGTTGAGATCAAGACTATAGTAGGCCCCCTCATTGTCAAAAGAGCAGGACGACACTGAAGCACGACGACCGGAACTTGGCTCCTCTCTTTGGAGATGGGGAGCTAAGTCGTTGCGTGCGGCCAGGCCTTGCCCGACGGGGGGCTCAAAAGGGATGATAAAAATATCAGCATCCTCCCGGTCGCGATCAAGACGGGTCACGTGCTGTTTTGGTAAGTAGTAGTGATGACGACCCCTTACCTTCCAAACAAACTGCTTGGGATCGGGGGTATAATCAATCCACCCGGCGGCTTTAATATAATTCATATCAAGGAAGGGGTTCTCATCAATTGGAGTCAACAATGGGAGCTCCCCAAACCCAAGGGCAGTGGCAATGGTATTCACCATTCCCCCATAATGAATATCGAATTTGAAAAGTTCCCCACGGCGTATAGCAAGACACCGTTGAAGAAATAGAAATTCGACATTCAACTTGCCCCCATTCTCCTGAGGGTGATGGGCGGCAAGGAAGAGTGCACTCACCTTCTCGGAGGCCACCTTACTCGTCTCCTTTTTGGAGTGAAGGGCGGTAACCAGGAGGCGGTGAATGTATCTAAGAACGGGGGAATGCATATGAGAGGAATACCCCGTCTTTGCATCAAAGGGGCGTATCCGGCAATGTCTCGCCATAATACATCCCTTTGATAATAGACGTTATGTTGGCAAGTTTCGGGGTTGCGAATGGCGTTTGAGACATCACAAAAGAATATTTCGTTAAGCCTCGCTAAAGAGATGCATAAGGGTTGATTGAACAATTGGAAAGAGATTTCATACTCCCCCTCATGTCCCTCAACCTCACGTCTCTACAGAGAGGCTAAGAATTCCAAAGTGAGGCGCTCATACGTCAAAGCGCAAATCGTGTGAAAGCGTTCCATGGCCATAGCAAGCAAGGCCATCCTTACATCATGCCTAATTCCTAAACTTTCAAGTGTATCACCATGGTAAAACTTTGAAGCTTTTATCTTCCGGTGCTTAAGTTCGTCAAACCAACGTTTATGTTTCGTATTGACGAACTTAAGGGCCGGAAGGGTGCCCTTTTGGTTCTTTTGTGAGGAAGAGCCATGGTCTTTCTCACTCTTTTTGCGAAAATGGTACATACTTGGAGTTTATAGAAAATAACGCAACCAAGTGGTGGTTTTAGAAATCAAAAGACCACGAGCTCAACCCGACTAAGTAAGCTCAAAAATGGAGGCACCGACTATGACAAATTCTCAAATAACAAAATGAAACAAAGAAAAACAAGTATTCACACAAATAAAAATTAAGTAAAATTAAGAAAAATTTAAAAAGAAACTAGAAAAAAATCAAAAATAAAAGAAACTAGGAAAATTAAGCTAAGTAAGCTAAAAGGAGGAAGAAACTAAAAGGAAAAAAATGAAAAAAATCACACAAAAATTCCAAATAAATCAAATCAAAATCAAAATCATCTAAATCTACCAGCTAAGTCCACAAGAATCGCCACAATCATCATATATTCAAATTTCTATGCCAAATCTAGAAGAAAAATGGATGTTAGGGTTAGAGTTTTACCTCCCTCTTTAAGAGGGAGAAAATCCTCAATTGCTAACAATGTAGGCTTCTTCAAGCTCCAACCGTGCCCGTTAACCTTTTTCTTCAAGAAATAACCCCCAAACTTCAACTTTAATTGATGACGAATTTTTTAAATTTGGGGCTTTTTGATGAAAGTGGGTTCTTTGTGTAGAGGAGGAGAAATGGTGAAGGTTTTATGAAGGAAGTGAGTGAAAAAGATGAGAAATGAAGGAGATATGAAGGTTTGAAGATGGAGGTTTAATGGAGTTTGGAGGGAGAAAAGGGGTTTGAAAGAGATAAATGCATGAATGAGGGTGATGTGAGTATGAGTGAAAGGGAAGTGAGATGAGGTGGTACAGATTGGGGAGGGGGGTTTAATGAAAATCATGTGCCAACGTAAAAAAAACGAAGGGGAGTGATGGGCACTGCAGCGCCCGCTCCAGTCAAAAGGGAGCACCGGCTCCAGGCCTGGAGCGAGGCCCTCCAGGGTCGCTCCCCCCACGCTCCAAGTTCCTGCCTTCCTCCTCTTTTTTCCGGAAGATGGAGCACCCGCTCCTTCAAGGGAGCGCCCTCTCTTGTCTTTTTGGGCTCGATCTTCTTCCTCTTCTCCAATACTAAGCCATTTTTTTTTTCTCATTTCCACTCTTCTTCTAATCTTTCTCATGCTCAACCTCTTATTAACTCATCTTTTATTTTTGTTTGTCATTATATTTTTTTTTATTCTTTCTTTTTCTCATTTTTTCTCTTCTTTTGTTTTTTCGAAAAGCTAAGAAATTGGGTTGCTTCCCTTAAGCGCTTCTTTAAAGTCATTAACTTCACCTCCCTACGAAGAAAAACCTCATAGGGGAAGGGGGTAGTCATCCAAAGCGATATGACAAATGCTCTCAATTTGGGTTCCATCGTGGTATACCTTGAGTATTTGCCCATTTACTTTGCACGTTCCTTTTTCTTCGCTCCAAACTTCAACCGCCCCATGCGGGAACACCGTTTTAACTTCAAACGGCCCACTCCATCTAGACTTAAGTTTCCCCGGAAAGAGTCTTAGCCTAGAGTTGAAAAGAAGGACCTTGTCTCATACCTTAAATTCTCTCTTCATAATCCTTTGGTCATGCCATGCCTTAGTCCTCTCCTTGTACATCCGAGCATTTTCATAGGCATCCCGCCTAAGCTCTTCGAGCTCATGTACATCCAAAAGTCTTCTTTCCTCGGATGCCTTTGAGATCAAAATTCAAAAACTTGATAGCCCAATACGCTCTGTGCTCTAACTCAACGGGCAAATGACATGATTTTCCATACACTAGCTTGTAGGGGGTTGTGCCAATTGGGGTCTTATATAGGCCCATAAAGCATCATCAAGCTTTAATGACCAATCCTTGTGAGATCGGTTCACGGTTTTCTGTAAGATGAGCTTCACCTCCCTATTTGACACCTCCGTTGCCGCTACATTGAGGGTGGTAGGAAATCCCCATTTTATGATGCACCCCATATTTGGAGAGGAGTGTTTGGATGCTCTTTTTGACGAAATGGGATCCCCTATCACTAATCACGGACCTCGGAACCCGGAACCTTGGAAATATCACGGACTTGAAGAGCTTGGTAACTACCTTGGCATCATTTGTAGGAGAGGCGATCGCTTCCACCCATTTGGAGACATAGTCAACCGCCACTAATATGTAGGAGTTACCAAGTGAAGAAGGGAAAGGTCCCATGAAATCCACCCCCCAAACATCAAAGATCTCCAACTCTAGAATGTTGGTGAGGGGTAATTCATGCCTTTTGAGATGTTGCCGACCCTTTGGCACCGATCGCAAGCCTTCACAAAGCCCTAAACATCCTTGAACATTGTGGGCCACCACAATCCACATGATAAGATCTTGGCAACGGTCTTGTCGGCGCCCATATGTCCTCCACAAGGGGATGAATGACATTTCTCTATCACACTCGCTATCTCATCATCGGGAAGGCATCTCCTATATAAACCATCCTCCCCCCGCTTGAACAAAAGTGGGTCCTACCGCGCATAGAACTTAGAATCATGGAGGAACCGCCTTCGTTGTTGATAGTTGAACTCAAAAGGAATGATCCCACAATCCAAGTAGTTCGCCATGTCGGCAACCATGGGATATCAAGGGCTTTGATGGAGTACAAGAGATCATCCTTTAAGCTATAATCAATGGGAAGCTCATGGGAGGGGGTCTCTTCAAGCAAAGGTAACCGGGAAAGGTGGTCGGCCACCAAGTTCTTCGTTCCCTTCTTGTCTCTAATCTCAATATCAAATTCTTGGAGGAGCAAGATCATTCGAATCAACCTCGGCTTAGCATATTTCTTGGACATAAGGTACTTGCTTGCCGAGTGATCCGTGTAAACTACCACTTTGGAGCACACAAGATAAGGTCGGAACTTATCAAAAGCAAACACAACCGCCAACAACTCTTTCTCCATTGCGGCGTAGTTCTTTTGAGCCGAATCAAGTGTCTTGCTCGCATGATGAACAACATGAAGTTTCCCTTCTTTTCTTTGCTCTAAGACGGCTCCCACTACATAGTCACTAGCATCACACATTAGTTCAAAAGGCAAGCTCCAATTCGGAGCTTGCACAGTGGGGGCGGAAATAAAAGCATGCTTTAAAGTCTCAAAAGTTTTCTTGCAATCATCATCAAAAACAAACTCAATATCTTTTTTCAAGAGGCTAGATAGGGGCCTAGCGATCTTAGAGAAGTCCTTTATGAACCGGCGATAGAAACCTGCATGACCCAAAAAAGAAAGCACTCCCTTCACCGTAGTAGGTGGGGGCAACTTCTCTATGACCTCAATCTTGGACCTATCTACCTCAATTCCCTTTTGGGAAATCTTGTGTCCCCAAAAGAATTTCATCCTCCACCATAAAGTGGTACTTCTCCCAATTAAGCACTAGATTCATCATTTGATATCGTTGAAGCACATTTTTCAAGTTCTTGAGACAATTGTCAAAAGATGAACCTACCACAGAAAAATCATCCATAAACACCTCAATGGTATCTTCCAACATATCCGAAAAGATGGCGGCCATACATCTTTGAAATGTAGAGGGCATATTTCACAAGCCAAATGACATCCTTCGATAAGCAAACGTACCAAATGGACATGTGAATGTAGTCCTTTCTTGGTCATCGGGGTGGATGGGAATTTGAAATAACCCCAAATAACCATCAAGGAAACATAAATGGGAATGACCCTACAACCTTTCCAACATTTGATCTATAAAGGGGATGGGTAAATGATCTTTCCGGGTGGCTTTATTCAATCTCAGGTAATCTATGCACATGCGCCACCCGATCACCGATCTAGTAGAGATTTGCTCTCCCTTTTCATTGGTGATGACGATCGTGCCTCCCTTTTTAGGGACCATATGGACGGGACTAACCCACCTACTATCGGAAATAGGGTAGATAATTCCCGCCTCAAGGAGTTTTAAGACCTCCTTCTTGAACACTTCTTTCATATTGGGATTCAACCTCCTATAAGGCTCAATAGAAGAAGCATGATCGTCATCAAGATGAATCCTATGCAAGCATAGGGTAGGACTTAGCCCCTTTAGATCTTCAACGCTATACCCAATGGCACTTCTATGTTCCCTAAGAACATCAAGAAGTTTATTAAGTTGAGTGCCTTCAAGCATAGCATTGACTATCACCGGGTAAGTCTCATCCTCACCAAGAAATTCATATTTGAAAGAAGGGGGGAGGGGTTTCAACTCTACCTTTGGAGGAGGCTTAGAACTCTCCTCCTTAGGTGAAGGCACCTCAAGAGCTTCGATATTCTCCTTCCTAGAGGAATAGGTTGGAGTGGCATCCATGGCAAGTTTGAAGTATTTCCCTTCCTCATTATCCTCCAAATCCTCTTCCAAGAGTACATCTTCCAAGGGGTCCTTCTTCTCCCCCATACTCTTCAAACTCAAGACCTCATCATCAAAGCTATCTATTCTTTTCACCTCTTCCATGATTGGAGACTTCATTGATTGCTTAAAAGCAAACCCATGCTCTCATCTCCAACCCTTAGTGTAAGCAAATCACGCTTCATATCAACAAGGACTCCGGCCATTTTAAGGAAAGGCCTCCCAAGTATAAGAGGAACGGAGTCTTCCTCCATCTCCATAACCACAAAGTCACAAGGGATGAATACCCTTCCAACTTGGACCGGCACATCTTCCAACTATCCAACCGAAACTTTCACCGATTTATCGGCTAGTTGAATGACTCTCCTTGTAGCTTGAGTTCAAAATTGAGTTGCTTAGCTATGGATAAGGGCATCAAACTCACACTCGCCCACAAATCCGCCAAGGCCCTCTTGGGCTCCAAGTCCCAATCTTCAAATAAATAGAAAATGACCCCGGATCTTCAAGCTTCTTGGGAAACTTGTTTTGAAGTACGACACTAACTTCGGAGGTCAAAGAAATGTTAGCACTTTCCTCGAGTTTGGTCTTGTTGGAGAGGAGCTCCTTAAGAAACTTGGCATAAGTGGGCATTTGAGACATGGCTTGGAGGAAAGGGATGTGCACTTGAAGTCCTTTCATGACTTCCAAGAACTTCATGAATTTATCATTGAGTTGCTTCTTAGCTAGCCTTTGAGGAAAAGGAACCGGAGGCACATAAGCCTTTGGTGCGGCTTGGCTAGCTTCTTTGTGTTTCTCATGAACTTCTTTCTCTAGGCTCGGTACAACATCACTTTCATCTTCCACTATTACTTCTTCAAGAAGCTTCTCAACCTCTCCTTCACTCCCCCTTTGCTCAACTTCCGAGCTCTCATTCACCTCACTATGCATCTTAGGACCCATAGTTTGCCCTAGATCTCAAAGTAATGGTCTTGCCGCCTTGGCATGCTCTTGAATCACGGGTTGGCTAGGGAATTGAGTATGAGAAGAGTTGGAGTTGCTTACTTGTTGAGAAATTTGAGCAAGTTGGGTCTCAATCATTTTGTTGTGAGCTTGCATTTGTTGCAAGGAAGAGTGAATATCTCCAAACTTATTATCATTATCGGCATTGGTCTTGGTTTGTTGCGCAAGGAAAAGTTGGAGTGAGACTCAAGTGTGAAGGCTTTGGTGGGTTGGGCTCAAAGGGTGGTCTTTGTTGTTGTTGGTTGAAACCGGGAGGTCGATATGGAGGGATGTAGTCGTTGTGATTTTGTGGTGGAGGGGGTTTCCATGATCCTTGAGAGGGGTTGTTCAACCTCCCTTGGTTGTTGAATTTTGAGGGCCCTTCTTGCCTTGCCCCAACTCATGCCACATGTTCCCTAGATCCTCCATAATAAGAGCTTGCATGATCGGTGCCCCTACAAATATCACAAGAGAAAGCTTAGGAAGGTGGTTGGCTTGGGGATGCCAAGTTCACCTTCTCAAGTTTCTTAGCTAGAGTGTCTAGCTTGGCAGATATGATCCATAGCCTCCACATCATACTTCCCTTTTCCACTAACCTTCTTGCTTGTAGACCTTGTATTCCCCCAAGAGTAATACCTCACAACCTCTTCAATGGTGGGCTCAATGTTATCAACCGGTAGCTTGGTGAGTTGACCCCCCGCTCCAGAGTCAAGACTAGCTCTAGTTATGGAAAATAACCCATCATAGAAACTTTGCATCAACATCCATTGACTATACCCATGGTGTGGGCACGACCTTCGGAGGTCTTTGAACCTATCCCATGCCTCATTCAAGCTCTCATCCTTATCTTTTGTGAAATTAGAGATCTTCCTCCTAGCCTCAGAAGTCTTCTCTTGGCAGTAGAACTCATCAATAAAAGTTGTCGCTACTTGTGCCCAAGTAGTCAAGGAATCGGGAGGTATAGATTGTAACCATTTTTTGGCTTTCTCCGTGAGAGAGAAGTGCAAAAGATTAAGCCTCACGAACTCTTGAGTGACATTATTTTTCTTGACCGTGGCACAAAGCTCAAGAAAGTTCGCCAAATGATATAGTGGACACTCATGAGTACATCCTCCATATGGCTCTTGCTTGATCATTCTAATCAAGTGTGGAGAAAACTCAAAGTTAGCGGTTGTTGTTCGCCTCCTTATCCCACTTTTGAGCTCAAACGCTTCGGGGTGACCATAGTCCCTCAAAGCCCTTGGAACGGGTGGATCCTCCGCCATTACACTAGAAGTAGAAGTACTAGATTGATCTTCCTCAAATACCTCCCCCTGTTGCTCCTCACTAGTAGATAGTACCATTGGTTCCCTAAAAAGCCTCCTCAACTCCCGTAAAGTGCCCTCAAGATTGTGGTCGATTGGAAGCAATTGATCTCCTCGTAACCTTCTTGACATGCAAATACAAAAGCTAGAAAGCAAGGTTAGCAACACAAGGGCTTACCACCAAGTAGCAAGCAACCAATCGGTAACCAAAGAAAAATAAAAATAGAAAGGGAGAGGGGAATAGAGTTGACGTAGACTCAAAAATCACAATTCAACGCAATGTAATCCATTGCTTCCCTGGCAACGGCGCCAAAATTTGATATAGTCGTTGCACGTGCCAAATTAATAACCTAAATTAGCCTAATATAGGGTAAGAAATGGTCGAATCCACGAGGAAGCAATGATTAATCAAGGTTTGAATGAGATTTAGCGAGCTAAGCCTATTTTTGGGGGTTTTGATATTAATGATCAACTAAGAAATTAATATATAACTAGCAAATAGACTAAGTGATTCGGATCAAACTATATAAAGAGGACACTAGGAATTGGGGATTCACTAGCTAACATTTAATTAACCAAATCGCCAAGCCAAGGGGGTTCATTAGGGTCGATTAGGGGACTAAGTCACTCAAATGTTTCCTAATTACTCTCTCGAGCTAATTAGGAGGACCTAATCAACCAATTTTGCCTATTCTCATGGTAAAATTAATCAACCAAGTATATCCATAACTCATAGTAATTCAATTGAGGTCCTAGGAAGTCAACACCTATTCTCATGGTGAAGTCAACCTATTGACTAGCTTAAGGTCAATCTAGGCTTCATTTCTAAATCCATCACCTAAGATACCCAAATCTAGTTTAAATGGTGATCAATCAATCAAACATAGCAATTAATATAAGCTAAACAACCTAATTTTACCTAAGTCTAACCCCCTAGCTTGACTTTCAAGGTCAACTCATGATTAGCAAGGTCATCCCCTTCCCCTAGCTAGTAAACTACTCACTAGCCATGAAAAGTATGAAATAAAAAGCTTGAATCAACAATGGTGATCTAACAAAGGTGGAAATCATATTAAATAAGCTAATCATCAACTAAGCACCACTACTCAATGCTAAATCAAGGTAAAACAAGTATAAAAGCAAATAAAGAGAAGAGATAGAAGAAATACTCAAAGATGGATGGAAATCAAATGTAAAACTCCATTAAAAATAACTTCAATCTTCAACTTTAAACTTTTAGATCTAGTTTCTCTCTCTAAACATTCCACTTCTCTCTCTACTCTTTCTCTAATTAAAGCTAATTAAATTATGGAATTAAAAACTTCGTTAATTTTTATACCACGTAAACGTAAGGGTAAAGATCTAAAAGACGATCCAAGAAGAGCAGTTCTGGGAAAAGGAGCGTCTGCTCCTTACACTGCGGAGCGCACACTCAAGGAACGCTCTTGGGTTGCTCCACGTCACTTCCCTCCTTTCTTCATTTCTTCATGGACGGAGCGCCCGCTCCGCCTCTTTTGGAGCGTCCGCTCCCCTATTTTGGAGCCTCTTCGTTGCAAATCTAGCTTTAAACACTTCAAGAAGAGATTAGATAGGGGAGAGGTGCACATGCACAAGTAATGATCTATATGCAACCTAACAACATGCAAATAAACTAAAACTACATGCAAAGCATGAGAATATGAGAAAGGATGTAAAAGGGAAAAAAAGGAAACTATATAGCCTAAAATGCATCTGACCTAAAAATAAATGCAAATTAGTGAACCTAAAGTCCACTTATCAGCATGACGGAGGACCTCAATGTGATGATGGCTCAAACAAACATCATCTATCAACATCATATAGATAACGGCAATATTAAGTTGTATATCAATTATTCCAATTGGCCCTCTCAGCATGGGCTAGTGACGGGTTGGAATGAACACCAACGCACATACCCCTATGGCCCACTGACGACTCTCCCTATGATTAACGGACACCCGAGGGGTGTGAATCCCATGGGTGATCCCGCCTATCCCCACCTTTATGGCGCTTGGCCACCAAGCTACTCGGGTGGTTGGGAACCTCATGGTCCCCCCCCCTTGGGTACTATGAATCGATGCCACAACCTCAACCTCTGAGTGAGGATCCATCACACATGAATGAACACTTGACTCTCTTGCCCCCTCCCCCTATGTGTTTAACCCTCTCCGTCCCAGAATAGTTTGAACATTTTCCTTCTATGTTTGTCCCAAATTAGTTTCAACACTTCCATTTTTGGCATGGTCCCACAATCATGTCTATAAAACAAATTACTTTCCGTATAAGATCTTTCAAATCAGTATTGAGTGTATAAGAGCATTTCGTTTAAACACTTATCAAATCATATAAACCCAAATTCGGTTCTACAAAATGGAGGCACAATGTGTACCTTAGCTGCACACTCTAACAGCACAGATTTCCTTGACCCCCGTGCTGACAATTCATGATCTCGAATCCTCATTCGTTGGGCTCCACCATCATCCATCCATAATTTACCTCATATACAATAATAATACCATCATAATTCATTCACTAAACAAATTCACCAATTCACTTATCTAACTTATTCTCCTTACAAGTAAAACCAATTCAATCCCATTTCCATAAACTGAATCAGATAACCTCACTTCAAGACTTTAAACTAATGATGAGAATCAAAGAATCATTTTTTGTCAGAAACAACCTTTTATAATCACTTTTTTGCGAAAAACAACCTTTTAAATTTTTTTTTGCAACTTACAACCTAAAACCTAAATTTTTTTGCAAAATGAAATCTTTTTCTAATTTCCGTCATTGACCGTTAGTTTTAGATCGTTGACCGTTAGTTTCCACCCCGACACCACCGCGACACCACCACTACCCCACCCGAGACCACCCCAAAACCACGCCCCACCCGAAACCACCCCAAAACCGGCCCAGCCCACCCAAAACCGGCCCAGCCCACCCAAAACCACCTTAAAACCACCCCCAAGACCACCCTAGAACCCGAAACCACCCCTAAAACCACCCCAAATTCAGCCCCAACAGTCACAACCATTCGGGTTAGGGTGGGTGGTGGTTTTGGGGTGTTTTCGGGTGGTGTCAGGGTGGTGGCGGGGTGGTTTACGGTGGAAACAAACGGTCAACGGTCTAAAACTAACGGTCAATGAGGGAAATTACAAAAAGGTTTCATTTGGCAAAAAAATTTAGATTTTAGGTTGTAAGTTGCAAAAAAAATTTAAAAGGTTGTTTTTCGCAAAAAAGTGATTATAAAAGGCTGTTTCTGACAAAAATGTCAATCAAAAATCATTTTGATTGAACTCTTAATAAGAACAATATATGGGTAGTTATACTTTACGTTTTCAAAATCCGAAATTGACAAAATTTAGCTTATGCAGATTGTTATCTGGGTTTAACAAAATCATAATTATCATAAGATAATAGGATGAATGAGTTAAGCTTTATACCTCAAGAAATTGAATTCAAATCATATTTTTCCCAAGTAATCTGATTTGGGTTCTCATTAGAACAAGAGAAGAAAGGTGAATTAAGACCAATGAACCAAGAATACATCCAAACAACAACATGCACCAGCAATAGAACACAATCCCCCACCGTTGAGGCGGTGGAAGGACGCCAGAGTGATCCTCATCGCTCCAAACGCAGCAGCAGCAGCCGCATCGCAGTGACAGAGGGAAGGGGAACGCAACAGCACCCGCGGGGGAGGGGAACCACCGGAAAATAAAGAAGTCGGGTGGCCGGAGCAACTCAAACCGACCGCTAGCAGTGGTCACCAACTAAGAACAGAGATGATGTGATGAGAGATCGATAAATGCAGTGAGGGAGAGAGGAGGAGTGAAGAGGGTTTTTGTGATGGGTGATGGGGGATTGTGGGCTTCTTTTATTTTTTTTGTCCTTAAGAGTTCTAGATATTTAACACCAAACGAGTTTCTAGAGTTTTCTTAGGATAACAATATAGAGGGTTTCTTTTTTTTTTTCTTAACAAAACATAATCAAGGAAGTTTGATTTATAGTAAAAACCCTTATTAAAATTTCATACACCTAAATAAAAACAATTTAGCAAATTAGTGCTTTCATAATTCATAAAATCCCTTCTTAATATTAAATTCATATTTCTCAAATTCATTTCGAAAAACTTATAATCACATAATCAAGTTAATAATATGTAATTATCATTTAACTTTAGGTACTTAAAACACGGGCTGTTACACTCTACCACCCTTAAAACAAGTTTCATCCTCGAAACTTAAAAACAAAAATCTCAAAGATCGATTATAACTTCAATTACATTATTCCCTAGCATAGAATCCGAGATCCACATTTCCCAATCCACAATTCTAACTATACCAAGCTTCAATGCAAGTCACACCTATTTCCCAAAGCACAACTCTTATTCACAATTTCAGTCAACCAAAAATTACAATCTACTAAACCAACACAACCGGATATTTCCAAAGATCTTTTACCCCGCTAGGTAGCCAACTCGGCACACGGTCGCAGGGTGGCTCTAATACCACCTGTAACAGCCCGGACTATCCGAGCTGCTTGCTTAACATCATTAACATTCTCAATGACAATTAATGTTCAAATTACAACTAATCAAATACAGCTTGGCTTAACTCGCAATGCAAATAATCCTTCAATACAAAACCGCTTTAATAGAATTCATAACCCAATACAGCATGAATTTAATGTCAATCCCATAAATAGTC
The DNA here is from genome assembly GCA_947645195.1 of Patellifolia procumbens. Classification (NCBI taxonomy): domain Eukaryota; kingdom Viridiplantae; phylum Streptophyta; class Magnoliopsida; order Caryophyllales; family Amaranthaceae; genus Patellifolia; species Patellifolia procumbens. The sequence goes on from CANSGD010000523.1 coordinate 93,968, forward strand.
ACAGTCTCTCAGTCTCTATGCATAACATAAGCTCCAAAAGTCATCTCGTCTCCAATCTATTGGTCTTTTTCAATGCCAAACCTGCAAAACCATCAACAAGAAAATCTGCCCCCACCAGGACAGGTTCCGAGAACAAAATCAGCAAAAGCTGAGCACACATTGTCCAACCTAAAACTCATTTTAGGTGGCTTTAGATTTCGAAGATAGTTTACACATAACTTAAGCTACGATTCCCAATGGAACAATGAATCTACAAAATATAACGTAAGGATTTACGTAATAAACATATGTACAATACCTTAGTATACTTAGAGCATATTTTATGCTAAAACTCTATTATAAAGACAAAGGTATAATATTGACAAACTCGTTATACTCTCATATTCAATATACTTCCAAAATATATTCAGAGGTCTAACGACCACTTAGAAATATCTTACTAACCAAAAGTACATAGAGGTTCATACATAAAGATTCATACATAACTTATTGAAATCTTTCCCAAAGTGGAATTATAATATAGAACACATCTTGTAAATGTCATAATACATCATAGTACATTGTTGTTCACGCCGTCTCAAAATCACTTCCTGATATTTATCTATTTAACTCACACATGGATTAGTACCAAGATAGATCGTGTAATGTGTAAGTATCCTTGCATCATATACGTATACTTAAAATTCCATAATGAGCATATCACCCATGTTATGGGACTTATTGATACTGAAATAGGATTCTCCCATCCATTATACACACCTAAACTTAATATAGGTAAAGTTATTCCATAAAGTACGCAGATCAGAATACTCTACTATTTCATTTCCAACTATCGACCCTCTAGTGTTCCCATCGTAATCCAAAACAAGTCCTTTATAGGTTCTCGACATATTTATCTCTTACATTCAAGATACTTCCAAAACAAAACAAGGGTTTCAAACCGTTACTTAGGAAAATCCCATCATCCAAAAGCAACACCAAGGTTTATAATGGATTATTTACTCATACCCCGACATCTATCAATACTTAAGCAATAATACTTTTTCGTCAAAGATATACACATAACGTAAAAGCCGTTATTCCAAAAACATACAAAGCTAATATATGTACTCTTACATAATGGTTCAACATGACTTAAAATAAGTCCTCGAGTTATTGTTGTTGATTTTCAAATAATTTTCGGAAGAGAATATATTCGTAATTTTTTTTGTATACATAGATCAGTAAATATAATCATATATAACGTATGTCTCAAAGTTATTCCTTTCCAACATAATCATAACGGGAATTAAACACGAATACATTAAAGGATTTTCATAAATTATCCAAAAGACAATTTCATTACATCATCCTTCGCAACACAATTCAAATCAGAACTTATATACGTAAGAAAATATCATTAAACAATATGGGGAAAAGTACACGAATATAGCGAGGGATTCCGCCACTGCTCTATACACATTGGGGTCGTCACCCCATTACGTACTGTTTGTGAGATTTATAGGACATGTCCCACACAATTCCCACAAAGAGAATGTACACATATATACATACTTATACACACACAGTTTTTCCCTGTAACATTAGTTTAAACATATTCGAAAACCAAAGTAGTTGACAAATTCAGAGGTTTCATTCCCTTAAACAACTCAACCATAATTTCCAAAACTTGTAGCATGAACCCGGGAATCAAGGGCATGAGATAACTCTTCACTTTAACAACAAAATCTCATTTCTAAAGTATTATAATATATATAAATCCATTTTCCTTTTCTGAAATTACTTTGAGAAAATTGGCGGTAGAAAATTTAGCTCATGCATTAGTCGTGAAATACTTATCTTCGAAAATGTTCATTTCAAGCAAACTTGTTGTATGGAAATGGTTTAACAAACTACCCCTCTCGTGTGTGAGAGTTACTGCCCTTGAGTGGGTTCGTAGCCACATACATCAAAAGGTTCTGTAATCAAAATTTCAAAATGAAAATGAACTGTAATCCAAAATTGTAATATTCCATAGACTGAACACAGAGTCATAATACTCAAATAATTTCCATAATATGATTTATCCGAGGTTTATAATTTATAATATTTGTTTCCTATTAGAAGTGTTGGTCACTCACGAGCTTTTGATTTCAACTTCTCAGTAATTCCAAATATAGGCTCCAAAGTTCCTATAATATGTTTCTTAGTCATAACCAAATTCATTCCTTAAGATTTCACTTCCATTTCTTAAGATATCACCTCCACCTTTTCTAGCATAACGCCGATATTCACTTCTCACTCCATTTATAATTCATACCTCCTTTTTCCATTCCTAGTTCACAACTTATTCCATTTATGATTCAGTAATCCTCTTTCATTTATACTTTAACAACTTCTCATAATATATCCTCTATAACTATCATAACCCAATGACACCTTAATTGTACATTGTCTTATGAAATCAACGTAATCATATTTGATTGTTTGCTTGAGCCTTGTTGCTCTCTAAATACTGAAGCTTCCATATTCCCATGAAATCCTAATTCATGCATATTTAATATATGAATCATGATATCAATTATCAAGATACTCCACCATATAATATCGAGTTTACTCCGACTTTCGATTGTTTAACCCCATTCTCCAGTTTAGAAGCCGATGTCTCTATATTTGTTTATTCATTCCATTTTAATTTTTCATGGAAAATGGTTCCCGATTCCACTAAAGAGTCCTCACAACTTTAAGTATTACAACTTCAGTATACAGTAGTATTCCTTCGATCCATTTACTCACCTCCCAAGCAACAATATCATGAATATTAATATAAACCTCATAAGCCGATTTTTATTTTAGCTTCTCAGTACTTAAGAGTTTGTCGCCCAACAATTGTCATCCGTTAGGACTGATGATATTTTTGTAGCAAGTTATATCAATCGACCAACTATATTTTAAATTCATTACTTCCTTCCCAAGTCACAACTTTCTTTCCAACTTCATATTCTCACATATTCGCCTATATCCATAAAAAAACTTCTCATACTAACTTCTTTATCCCACCACCATTCGAACATAGCATTCCAACTTCTTAAGCTTATTCTATCATAAACTCCCAAGATATATAATAATGGTGTTACTTTATATTTCAACAATACATTACTAAGATACAACTCGTTTGTACCATACTAACTCCAATAATCTTATCCTTTAATATTCGTAATAGTAATTTGGAAATTCCTCTAAAGATACTTCAACAAATTAGAATTCTCGAAATCTCAAGAACTAAAGTAACCACTAGTATAGAATATCCTAAAAGTTTCTAAATAGTCACTTGTTCATTACGTAGTGGTATACCCTTGGAGTAGACTCGATTCGTTAATGCCCATTGTCCAAAGTCTTTAAACTCATATTCCCAAGTTGTTATGTTCAGAGGTGTGTCAAGAGCTTCCATTTAGATATTCAAATTCAAATATGCATATACCTTAAAAACATCTTAAAATGTAGGTCATCGAGTAGTTTGCGTTATTCGGTATTTGAGAACCAAAATATACTTACGTATATATACGTAACACATTAGAGTCAAGCTCTAGAGCTTTCCATTGAGTTCAATATACTTCCACTGACTAGCTGAGAAATATTTTTGTAAGAAGTATCTTAAATCAAATATTACTCCGCTTATTTTCTTAAGTAGACAAGTAAACTTTGAATACCGAGAGTTTTATTTTGTTTAACTATCCATAGAAATTTATCCACTCGTATACATAATATCTTAAAAATATAATTCCTCGGATAGCTTATAATAATGGTTCTTAGGAATCAGATACCCTAATATAAGACGATTCACAAACAATTTCTGCAAAGTTCCATTTGCCTTCGATACAGAATTTGTTTAAGAAGTTCACTACGTTATTTAAGTAAAATGTCTCAAAACCAAAATCATATTTCACACAGTTTACGCCCATACATATAACTTACAATAGCAAGCAAACTAAAACATGAATTTCTCTTAAAGTAGCTTAATTAATCAAATTCATACATACGAACACAATCACGTCCATAAGATCTTTCAAATCAGTATTGAGTTTATAAGAGCATTTCGTTTAAACACTTATCAAATCATATAAACCCAAATTTGGTTTTAGAAAATGGAGGGACAATGTGTACCTTAGCTGCACACTCAAACCGCCCACATTTCCTTGACCCACGTGCTGACAATTCATGATCTTGAATCCTCATACGTTGGGCTCCACCATCATCCATCCATAATTTACCTCATATACAATAATAATACCATCATAATTCATTCACTAAACAAATTCACCAATTCACTTATCGAACTTATTCTCCCTACAAGTAAAACCAATTCAATCCCATTTCCATAAACTGAATCAGATAACCTCACTTCAAGACTTTAAACTAATGATGAGAATCAAAGAAACAAAAATCATTTTGATTGAACTCTTAATATGAACAATATATGGGTATTTATACTTTACGTTTTCAAAATCCGAAATTGACAAAATTTAACTTATGCAGATTGTTATTTGGGTTTACCAAAATCATAATTATCATAAGATAATAGGATGAATGAGTTAAGCTGTATACCTCAAGAAATTGAATTCAAATCATATTTTTCCCAAGTAATCTGATTTGAGTTCTCATTGGAACAAGAGAAGAAAGGTGAATTGAGACCAATGAACCCAAGAATACATCCAAACAACAACATGCACCAACAATAGAACACTATCCCCTACCGTTGAGGCGGTGGAGGGATGTCGGAGTGATCCTCGTCGCTCCAAACGCAGCAGCAGCCACATCGCAGCGACAGAGGGAAGGGAAACGCAACAGCAGCCACGGGGGAGGGAAACCACCGGAAAATAAAGAAGTCGATGGCTGGAGCAACTCAAACCGACCGCAAGTAGTGGTCACCAACTAAAAACAGAGATGATGTGATGAGAGATCGATATATGCAGTGAGAGAGAGGAGGAGGAGTGAAGAGGGTTTCTGTAATGGGTGATGGGGGTTTGTGGGCTTCATTTATTTTTTTTGTCTTTGAGAGTTGTAGATAATTAACACCAAATGAGTTTCTAGAGTTTTCTTAGGATAACAATATAGAGGGTTTCTTATTTTTTCTTAACAAAACATAATCAAGGAAATTTGATTTATAGTAAAAACCCTTATTAAAATTTCATACACCTCAATAAAAAACAATTTATCAAATTAGTGCTTTCATAATTCATAAAATCCCTTCTTAATATTAAATTCATATTTCTCAAATTCATTTCGAAAAACTTATAATCACATAATCAAGTTAATAATATGTAATTATCATTTAACTTTAGGTACTTAAAACACGGGCTGTTACAAGAACTCTATATGAGACCACGTAGGTGGCTAGACCTCTTGAAAGACTACGACCTCGACATCCATTATCATCTCAGAAAAGCTAACGTAGTTGTCGATGCCTTCAGTCGCAAAGCTCATTTTAACTCGCTCATATCTAATCCTCGAACCTTTCATATTGATTTGCAAAGGACGAGAGTCGGATTCATTCGAAGAAAAGAGGGTGATCGCTTAAATGCATTGGAAATGAGGTTTGACTTAATCGACGAAATCAAATACGCCCAAGGAAAGGATTTCCAATTGGAACGGATAAGGAGTGATGTAAGGAAATAGAAGTCACCTGGCTTTGTGATCCAAGAAGACGGAACATTTAGGTTTCAAGGGAGATTGTGTGTACCAAATAATGAGAAATTAAAGAATAGAATCTTGAACGGATCTCATAATACGTTATATTTAATTCACTCTGGAGGAAATAAGTTATATAAAGATTTGAGGCAAGTTTTGGTGGAGTAGTATATGAAATAAGAAGTAGTGGAATTTGTGTCTAAATGTTTGACTTGTCAAACGATTAAAATAGAGCACCAAAGACCAACTAGTTTATAGCAACCTTTGGATGTGCGGGAATGGAAATGAGATTCTATATCCATGGATTTTATCATGGGATTGCCTACTTCACACAAAGGAATGAATGTCATATAGGTCATTGTAGATCAATTCACCAAGTCAACAAATTTCTTGGCAATTAAGCATAATTAAAGCTTGGATCGATTAGAGCAGAGTTATGTGTAAACACCAAAGTACGATTACATAGAGTGCCTAGCTCGATTATATCATAACGTGATTCGAGATTCCAAGCAATATTTTGGAAAGAGTTACAAGAAATCTCTTGGTACAAAACTTAATTTCACTACCGCTTTATTCATCCAGCCACTGACGGACAAATAGAACGCACCAACCACATTATCGAGGACCATCTACGAGCCGATGTTTTGGATTTTTAGGCACTTTGGAGAAATTTTTTCTTATGGCAGATTTTTCTTAATAATAATAATTATCATGTCACCATTAGAATAGCCCCCTATGAATCAGTCTAAGATCGGAAATTTCGAACACCTTTGTGTTGCAATGATATTATCGAAGCACGTATCATTGTGCCAGAGTTCATTCAAGAAACAACTGACAACATTCGATTCATCCAATCACAAATAAAGGCATCTCAGAGTAGGCAAAAGAGTTGCGCGGATCAACGTAGAAGGCCACTGGAATATATGGTTGAAGATGAGATTTGGCCAATCAGGGAAGTTAAGTCCAAGATATATCGGGTCATATGAAATCTTGGATAGTGTTAATGAAGTGGAATATAGACTTGCACTACCCACTGACTTAGACAAGGTGCACAACATATTTCACGTGTCGATATTGTGAAAATATGTCTCTGATGCACGTCACGTGATTAGACATGAACCTTTACAATTACAAAATGACCTGACAAACCAATTGATGTCCTTGATTGCAAAGAGAAACAACTGGGAAATAAAGTGATTCGAATGATAAAAGTCTTGTGGGCTAACTACAGACATCTGAGGCTACTTGGGAAATAGAAGACCAAATGAAAGCAAAGTATCCCCACCTTTTCTCCTAGGCAGTTTTGATCTTTGTGAATGTATGTCCTACGATTGCACTTTTTGTTACTTACATGTATGTACTTAACTGAATTTCTTCATGAATGTTGGAAATGTGTTCTTATAATATATGGATGATTGAAGTTCAACTGAGCTCCAGTTTCAAGGACAAAACTTTTTCTAAGAGAGTAAGGATGTAATACACCGAGATTAGCTTATGTTATTATTAACGAATTTAGATTATTAACTTAAATATGACCTTGTAAATATAATAAAAAAGTATTAACATTTCTTATTAAAATATATTTTAATTAAATTTGATGTTACTTTGAGTACTGATTATATTGATTATTGATATTAATTAAGAAATTAAAATGTTTATTTATACTTGTGAGTCCATAGCAATCCTAAAGCACAAAATTCAATTCCAAACCTAACCCAAAAGCTATGAAACCCAAAAAAAATTTCAAAAAAAGGAAAGTTTTTGTCCTAATTATTGGCGATTGAAAGTCAACACTTTCCTTTTCACTTTGACTTTCATTTAAATCCTCATTTAAGTAGATATTTTTACTTGATTTATTTAATCCATTCAATTTGTAGTTTCAATATTATTATCCAAAGGTTTTAAGTTCTCATTGATATTCTTCTTCAAATTATTATTAATATTATTCCTCATATTGATATTGATATTCATAGTATTATTACTATTATTTATTATTCTCTAAAATAAGAATGACTTACTAAGTACATTACTCATTTATATTTATTAAAAGAAATTTTATAACTTAATATAAACTCTATTAGTGAAAAATGATTTTAAAAGGTTATTATTATAGGATTTAAACACCTTAATGTACGAGTTCTAAATATTTAAAAGTCTCTAACTTAATTATATAATTTTTTATTATTAAAGAGAAAACTCTCCTCGGAGCTCAGGAAGAATAGATAGCACCGATCAAGGAAGAAGACTATTGTTCTGCAAAATAAAGGTAACAACTACTTCTAGTACCCACAATTCCCTTAACAACGTAATAATTAATGGTTTATGATTTTTCTTAAATTGTGAGGTTATTAAAGCATGATTTATGTTTTATGAGAAATCCTATGTAAATATTCTATATATTGTGAAGTATAACTGAATGACTAAAATGTGAGACTCTATACCTAGATGAGGTACAACTGAATGATTGAGACTATTGTTTATCGCCTATATAACTTACAAAATGTGGAACATGATAAATGCAAGTGAAAGTATTGGTTTATTGGTTGTCTGATGGTCGTGCACGTACCGAGCTATTTACTGAATACCGGGGCACTCGCCGATCACTGTTTTTACTGTTGAGCACTAGCTCTTTTAGTGGGGCACTGAACCATCGTGGAAAACGTCCCACCAGTTGAAATATTGTCCAACAACAAAAATGAATTTGATAAAAGAAAATAATGGAATGTATTGGCTATACTACAATTATTAATGTTTGCAAATAAAATAAGTTGAAATGAATTTACATTGCTACAATAGTTTGTTATTGAGTCATACGTTTTTGTACTTATGTTTGGAAAAATTGATAATGAAGATACGAACTATGCTCGATCTTGTTTAAAAGGACTCACCTATTGATTATTGTTGGTAGGTACCAACTAGCGATCTTGTTTGATTTTATAGGTCCTTCTAACCTAGTAACCTGAAATAGCAGGTGAAGTGAGATTTTGCATTTAATTATTATAATGAATTCGAGTCACGCATATTAAGGCGACTATTTCACGGTGAAGACAATGTTACACCACCTTTCACTCTTAATGGGCTCCAATTTCGAAAATTCCTAAAAATGGCTACCAATTAGCCGGATTTTTGAGCATGAATTTCAAGGTGACTTTTTCAGGCCGATGTCGTTTTTTCGAAAAACAAACACCACTATGCACCCTTAATGGACACAAATTTTAATAATCCCTACAAAATGCGTATTTACTAGCCAGATTTTTGAGCACACACTTCAAGGCGACTTTTTCGGGCCTATTACATCGTTTTTTCGAAAAACAGACTACGATAGACACTTTTTAAGGGACGGATTTCAAGAATCCATACAAAACAAGTACGTAAGCCGGATTTCTGGGCACGTTATTCAAGACGACCTTTTCCAAACAAATTATTTTGAAAAACGGACAATGCTATGCACTTTATGGGCACGGATTTCTAGAATCCTTACAAAACGGGTACCAATAAGTCGATTTTTGGGCACGCACTATAAGGCAATTATTTCGTGCCTATTTTGTGTGCATAATAGTGTCCATTTTTCGAAAAAAAGTCGTCTTCGTCCCAAAAAGGTCGAAAAAGTCGCTTTAAAGTACGTGTCTTAAAACCCGACTTATTAGTACCTGTTTTGCAGGGATTCTCGAATTTGTTCCCTTAAAGGGTACATAGGCGTTGTACGTTTTTCAAAAGTACTTAGTATACGACTCGGAAAAGTCACATTAGCTTATAAGTACCCGTTTTGTAGGGATTCTCGAAATTCATGCCCATAAAAGATGCATATCGTTATCTGTTTTTCGAAAACACGTTGTATTAGGCCCGAAAAAGTTACCATTAAGTGTTTGCCTGAAAATCCAGCTTGTAAATATCTGTTTTATAGGGATTATCGACATTCGTGCCCATTAAAAGTGCGTAGCGGTGTCTGTTTTCGAAAAGACGACCTCTTCAGCCCGAAAAAGTCGCCTTGAAGTGTGTACCTATCATACCCCAAATTTTAGAGCTTATTTTATTATTTATTAAGCTTTAGTATTATTTCCACTTAAATTTATTTTTAATAATTCAATTTTATTTGATAATAATGTGTTTATTACAAAAATGATTTCATTTAGTTTTGAATTATTTAACGATTTTATTTAAATGATTTCATTGAAATGCATTTATATAAACTAATTATTCATTTTATTATTTATAATTAATTTAATTATTATTGAAATATTTATTTGGTTGTGGGCATTCTTATTCAAACCATTGTCCATCCACATTGACAAAAACCAATTGAAAGCCCAACCCAAACAAGACCCAAAGTCTAAATACCAATTCCATGTGATGTTTTTAGCCAAAAAAAAAAAGGAAAAGCCAAAAAGAAAGTGAAAGGTGAATGCCGTGAATCAGCATCAACATCTCCTTCCTCCCTCCTCACGTACTCCCTCTGTCCCAATTTAACCGCAACATTTGACCAAATAAGTACTCTATTTTTTTGTTCAAATGTTGCAGTTAAATTGGGACGGCGGGAGTACAAAACAGAGCCAAGAAAGAAAAAAAAATTCAACAGATCAACAACTCTTTGTCAAATTAAGTTCAAATTCAAGCACAAGCTCAACCACGCAAACTCAGTATTCTGACCAAAATCTCCACAAAATCAGAAACAAATCTCAAGCACCTTACTTCCTCCATTAACGGAGTTTGACTAAGCTCCAAAAATTCTGAAAATTTGCTCTATAAATACCAATCCAAATTCATTTAATATCTTAAGCAACCAGTCACTTCTAAGGTTGCTTCACTTTCTTCTCTCTTTAATTTATGATTTTAGTGTTCAAAAACGAAAAAAAAATTTACAAATTTGAACCACCAACCGAACCACTTTCGCCCTACCTCTGAAAACCGCCGAAAACCACCATCACAACCGGTCATAACCACCGCAGCAACCGCACTCCCCTTTCCTCGCCAAACGCCCAACTCCAAGCCATCCCTTCGCAGCTCTGTGCTGCTTTCGCCTGAGTCCGCAGCCGCGCCACCCTCTCCTTCGCCCAGACAACCTTTCCCTCGCCGGAAACAGCCTTCGCAGGCCACCAAACAACCACTGCCAGCAGCCCAGCACCCAACCTTCCCTCCTCCCTTCCTCCTTCGCGTGCCCCCCTCTATTACTCCCTTCCTTCGTCTTTTTTTTCTCTGTTTTGTAAACTGACTCCTTGAGTCATAACTTCCCCCTTTTTATTCTTTTTAAGCTTTACTTAAAATCAAAGAAAGTACTTAATTTTTGCAAATTCTTTTCATGTTATTTGATTAGCAAAATGGATCAATGCAACTTAATCCTTTTCTTAAAACGATTTCATAAATAAATTGAAATCATAAACTTTGATTTATAAAACTCCTTTGAAATGATTAATAAATTCTTATTTAAGTTATTTGAGTTATTTAAGTTGTTTATTGTAAATAAAAAAATGTTATTTAGGTAACTAACTTAAACCTCGTTAATGTCCATTAATGTAGACTTCGAGTCCGTAGACGAGGATTATCAAGAGTGTTGATCAGTTCGTGATTTAAACTTTGGGCTCGTGTCACAAGCAGTGGTGGAACCAGGAATTTAACTTTGGGGGTGCACACGTAAACTAAATAGTTACTCAACAATTTGAGCAAAGCCTATGGGAAATAAGGATTATCCCCATACACAAATTCACAAGGCTCTTAATATTTTATTTTTATTAATGAAATTATTTGAGTTTTACGACCCTAAAGCACAACTTTAACCATCAATTTTCTACATCGTTTATTATCTATATATATTTAAAGATAATAAACGATGTAGGCGTGCATTGTAGGCTGCCACATGTCACTCTTTTTCTTTCAACAATAGCTTATCTACGTCATTCTCATTAATAGTTTGAGAGTCTGTTCGGCAATACAAGCTGTAGCAGTGAGCTGTTAGCTTTTGAGTAACTGTGAGCTGTCAGCTGTGAGCTGTCAAGTGTAGCTTTCAGAGGTTAGCTGTCAAGATAGCTGACAAAAGTATGAGTGTTTGGCAAAACCAGTTGTTAAACGTAGTTGTTCAAATATAAAGTTCAATTTAATCATTTATAAATTTACTCTCTTATTTGCATTCTCAATCAAAGTGTTAGCATAACACCACAAATCACCATGCTTTTCCAAACAATTGTTCTCCACCATACGTCTAATGATTTGGATCGCTCCACTAATTGAAGAAGTTGTGTTAGGTGTGCTACTTTGACTCATAAGTTTGACGCATTATGCCATTTCACCAATTCCCTTAGCTAACATTGCAGATCCAACTGATTGCCTATTTGAACGCTTAACCTGAACATTATCCTTCGTCATGGGTTGTTTTTGGACCTTCTTAGAAGTACTTATGTTATTGTTGGAACCTCCGGTTTTCACTTGTGAACTACCCTGTTTTGCTTGTTCCATAAAATATTCTACGAAATTTTCTTCCTCCATTAAAAAATTTCTAAACTGATCACTTCCATATCCCCTTTCAAACCCAACATACTCTTCTTCAATGCTAGTATCATTTTCATATGTAAGATCTCCAATGGGGTCCATAGAGGGAACATAAGCATTTTCTCCTGTCACATATAAATCTCCGGATAATCTTTCCCAATAGTCTTCAAGAGTTGCAGGAACACCCTTGGTTCGAAACTTTTTGAATTCAGGATTCTCCTACAAAAGATTAAATTTATATTACACATTTAAATTAGGATTATCTTATTCAAGAAATGACATGTGGTTGAATTTTTTTATCATTTGAAAGTACGATATACACACCTTAATCTTTCTTTGCCACCATGCATTTGGAGCATCAATTGTTCCTGAAATAGGGTCCCACCCTAACCCAGTCTCTGACATTTTTAAAACTTTCCAACTACGCCACTCCCTCCTCATTGTATCGTATATGTTCTTGCAACTAGTTGGGATATTAAACGGGCGTCCAATCTTTGTCTCAACATCCATTTGAATCTCCTTCCATCTAAAATTCGTAGTCCTATTATTTTCTTTAATAAAATTAAGACATACTTCACATAAGATACACGTGTCCTCAATGCTCCAAGCCTCCACTTAAAAACATCATTCGTTCCCTCTTTGTTACTTGAAGAGGCCATCTAATATAATCACAAAACACATAATTATAACACTAATAATAATATACAAAAAAACCTTAACTAATCCTAGCCTAACCAGAACCAATGTAATTCATATACATCAGATGATCATAATCATCACCCAAAATAAATAATGATTGTCAAGTTTTGATTTGTCCTCCATTAACAGTATCCTTATGACATATGCCGTTTTCCATCAAAATTATAATCAAAATTCGACTAAAAAAACAACTCTTTTTATCTGGGTACTACAATAATCAATCAATATGTGTGTAATTTGTATTAAAAAATCAAAATTTGATGGAAAGATTTCAACTTTAATTTTGGGTAATTGGGGAAATATAAGAAGAATCAGAAAACAATAATTAAAGAGTAATTAAGGTGGAAGAAAGAGATGATGTGAAGGAAAGCAATGGTGGGTTGTGGCGTTATGGGAAAAGAGAGCTTCGATGGAAGGGAAAAAACCAATGTAATTCATATAAAGATCATGAACAAATGCTAATATGGAGGCCCAAGCAATACGAGAGGGGGTAGTTGTTAGGCTATATTCCTAAAAATAAAAAATTGGAAGAAAATCTTAACATCATAAATGCCACTTCAGGGACCTAATATACCTTGCTTACGCCTAAAACTCGATCAATAACTATGAGCATCAGACATTTTTGGGTATCTCTTGTTTTCCAATTTAACTCCTAAAGTAGCACAAACAGCCTTAAACTTCAACCTAAACTCTTAAAATGTCATCTTTGCTCTCATCTTCATCATCCATTAACGGATACTCCATCTACTCCCTATTTCTCAGATTTTTCAATGATATATATTCAGATCAAAACAAAAAAAACAAGAATAGGGATGAAGAGAGAATTAACATACCTTAACTTGTAGATCAGATTTTTTTTCCGGATTAGCAACTATGGAAGGAGGAGAGTTGTGATGGAGAAGAAGAATGTTGATGGGGATGAATTAGGCGACTGATGGAAAAATACAGTGGAGATATATAGGGAAGAAGCAACAATCAGTAGTCGGCTGCTGGAGATATTAGGGGAGAAATACAAGGGAGAAGAAACAGAATTTTCAATTTAAAAGCTATCTGATTGTTTCCAACGCTATCAAAACTAACTTTGTAGAAAATCTAGTCAAAAGCTACATCTACCTCTAATCGCTACATTAAAAGCTACCACGCCAAAAACTCATATTTTTTAGAGTTTAGTCTAACCTCTAAAAGCTACATAGAAAGCTGCCGCCGAACACACCCTGAACCTTTAATGCATATATTATAGATAAATTGACTTATATTCTACTTTTGCCAATATTTTTTACAATAATAGTATTAGTTATTTTAACTACTAAATTATAATACAAATAAACCTGGGGCATCGTCCGGAGTATAATAACTAGTTAAAAATTAAGAAGTTGAATTTTATTTGATATTAATAATAAGAGAAAAAAACCCACAATACTTGATATAATTTCAATAGGATAGGTAAACATAAAACTAGCGCAATAAAAAAGAGAAGTAAAAAAGATGATGGGTCATGGGAGAAATAGAAACAAAAAAAAAAGAGAAAATGATTTAAAAAAGCTGAGCACCTAAGCTAACAAAACTAGATGTTGAATTTTATTAAACATTGAACAAGAAACATGCCAGCCAGATTCGAACATAGGACACACATGCATACTTGAATGAGTTGGTGAAACGGAGGAAGAACCACTGGGCCAAACCACATAATCTGCACTACTAACTTAGCTATAAAGATATAAGTTAATTTTTTCTTTCCTTTTTGAGGGGGCACGTGCACCCCCATGCCCCCAGCTGGCTCTGCCACTGGTCACAAGGTAATTTCCGATGTCCATCTAAACGTAGATCCCTTAGTATTAAACGACTTACTTACGTGACTATGTGATTTGAATAATTGAATTATTTAGAAATGTGGATCATAATTATGGAATTATTATGAATTATAACTATTGATTTCAATGCGGATTATGAAGATGAATAATGACTACGGATTACGAATATGGATCATGATCATGGACTACGGACTATAAACGATATGACAATCATTTTAACTTTATTGACGACCTTGATAAATAACCTTATCTTTTATTCTCGCATTTGTTTAATTAAAGATTAATTATTAATATTATTATTATTGTTATTATTCATTGTGAATATTATTACTATTATTATTATTATTATTATTATTGTTGTGATAATATTATTTTCAGCAACGTTATTGTTATTATCATTATCATTAACATTATCATTATTATTGTTATTAATTATGGAAACCTTATAAATGAAAATGAATAAATGGGTTATTTATAATTATGATAAGTGAATGGATTGGAGATAAATGGATTGTTGAATTTTCTAAATGATGATTGTGTACATTAATGAATGAGCTTTTTGGTTGAGCCGTTAATGAATTGTGATATGGTTATTGGAATGAATAAATTCACACTTTGGTTAAATGAGATGATGTATATGTGTATATGATTTAAGAGATGAATTTCATAAAAGATATTAATCACTTAAAGTAGAATATCGGAGGGAAATGATGAACAGGTTGCCCTGTATGGGAGGTTCAACGGTCACCTACAGGTTTTCTGGTTACTATGCTGACTATTCAGTTACTTGTCTTCCTTCTATCTTGTTGTGATCCAAGTAGAAGGGGTGTGCACACTAGGGACTCTGTTATTATGGCCAATATGATTTGTAGGTAGTTACAGGAGTTTCTCCGGCCTACAATGAGTTGTTACAGGGTGTCCCTAGCTTAGAGTGAGTTGTTACAGGGTTTCTGGCTCACATTGTTAAAGTAAGTAGTTACTGGAGTTTCTCCGGCTTACTGGCGTTCTCTTTCCTCTCCTTAAAGAATTGGATAATATTGGGATATTGAATTAATTGTACCTATGTGATTATTAATCATATATATGCACCTCTGTGATTATTGATTGTATATATATGTATATATGTGTTATGCATTCGACCCTATTACACTATTATTTTTACAACGTATTTTCAACTTAAGTATTTTACGGGGTGGAGTTGAAATTACTCAGTTTTTCTGATTTTTGGGAGCTTGTCTCTCTTGCTTCTTTTCAATGTATTTGTGCAGGTGGGTGATCGACTGGGGGAAATAAAGAGAGAACACTTAGAGTTGACATCCACTTAGTTTTGATTTAGTTTCCGCTTAGACTCTGAGATGTTTTATTAATTAGTGTTTTATTGAACAATTTAGTTGTTGTAAAACTTAATTTAATTTGAATTTATTGTGATGTTACCTATTAGCCTTGTATTTATTTCCAAGGAGATAAGTGTGGCGGTAGCACGCCTCCGAGTCGAACCCTCGTGGATTTTTCCCTAACGAGTTTTATTAAATGAAAAGGGTTCGATTTGGGCGGGGTGTTACAGTGCCTGAAGAGCAGCCTTATTAGTACTCGTTTTTTAGGGATGCTCGAAATTGGAGCCCATAAAGGGTGCACAATGGTGATCGTTTTTCGCAAAAAATATTGTCTTCACCACGAAAAAGCTTAAATAATCGCCTTGAAATGCGTGCCTGAAAACCCTTAAAATAATCACACACAAAAACACATTTTGACCTGCTGTTCCAGGTTACCAGGTGAGAAGGATGTATAAAATCAAACATGATCGATATTTAGTACCTACCAACTATAGTTAATAGGTGAGCCCTCTAATAGAAGATCGATCATAATTCGTACCTTTAGGCTCCGTTTGTTTTAATGGAAAATAATTTTTATGGAAAAACACTTTTCAAGGAAAACAATATTTAATGGAAAACATGATTTTTTTTAAAAAAAATTTCCTTGTTTGTTTGATTAGAGGAAAAGTTATGGAGAAAAGGTAAATGAAGTAAAAGTAAGGGAAAGAGGGGAGGAGAGAATAAACAGAAGTAAGGAGTGAAGAGGAAAAACCAAGCAAGGCTTGGCCTATTGGTTAAGGATTTGGCCTCATAACTTCAAGATCATGGGGTCAAATCCCACTAGGGGCATTTGGGGGTGGGTATTCCATTACCATTCCCCCTACCCCCAAATGTTGGGGCCCCAAATGCCAGATCAAGAAACTGTGATAGTTGAGATCTGGTCAGGGTCCTCCACATTACCTTCCCAAAAAAAAGGAGTGAAGAGGAAAATGTGGCATACTTTCTTTACAAAATGAAATTGATTTTCCTCTTCTTCTAAGAGCATTTTTCCGCCTTTAAGAAAATCATTTTCTACCCCTTACCGAAAAAAACAAAGGAAAATAAAAGGAGGAAATCAATTTTCCAAGAAAATGGTTTTCCACCGAAACAAACAGAGCCTTAATATCAATTTTCCTTTATGTTTTAGGTACCTAGTTTGTTATTGAGTCTCCCGCTCATATGTTTTTGTATTTATGTTTTAGGTACATTTGGAGGAAGATGGAAACGAATAGATGCCAGAATCTCACTTTTATAACTTTACTAGTTATCACTTATGTTTTTTTTGTAACCTATTAGAACTACTAGAGTATTAGGACACTGCTACTTAATGTAAGTAAAAATAATTATGTTACTTTGGGTCATCAATTAAGTAAGTTGACACTATAATTTAATAGCTGGTTGTTGCCTTGTATTTTCCTAACGGAAGATACAACACTAATGTCTCGACCTAATAAGGTTTTCTGCTGCTATACTATTACTCTAAATAAGGATTTAGAGATCGGGGAGTTACAGTCACAGTGGGCCTTTTAATATAAATTCTAATCTCTTAGTTCTTACAACTATGATACAACCTTATGATTTTGTATGAGGCTTAGGGTTCCAATAGATAACTTAAATTTTTTGTGGAGGAGGCCACAAGCTCAAGTTATCCTGGTTCAATTCATGATGCATATTGAACTGGCCTACATATTCATTATTCGGAGCTGTGTTATTTTTGGACTTTAACAGATGTTGCCATGCTGATGGTACCAAACTATCAATTAAATTCTATTTTATTCTAGTAATCAGACATCTCTACTTCAACAATTCCAAATACTAGTAATCAACCACAAATAAAACCAACACAATCTATAAAAGGAAAAGAAATGTGAAAGGCAAAAACATAATGAAATACCAAATTAATGATGCAAGTCTCCTCCGAATAGGCTCGTTTGGTGTATGCGGCCATCGATGCATCGTTAACACTGCAAGCGGCATTGCTGGCTAGATTGGTGATTCGTTCGGTGGGCGATGATGCGGTGGAACTTGGAACCACTAGCTTGATGTGGGCAGAAGATCTGATGCTCAATACCAGAAGAAGACACATTGTTCGAGAAGTTTGGTGCGAGTTTGCAGGTTTTAGGCTAGGTTTCGTGCTAATTCAGACTAAGTTTCATGCGATTTGCATGGGAACAAAATTGATGGTGAATGAGAGGGTATGCAGGGATGAGAGAGATTAGTTTAGATTTCAATTTCGAAGGAGACGATTTCGAAGGCCTGAAGAATTGGCGAAGAGATTGATGGTGAACTTGAGAAATTTGACAGTGAAAGAGGGTCAACGATGAATCACTACCAGTTCTTGTTAGAGTTGTGGTCTTGTGGAGCAAGTAGGCTAGAGAAAATGATTTATTATTTAATTCAATAAAAAAAATAAAAAAAATTAATCTTAGTGGTGATTAGGGGTGGTCGACATTCATTATAGAATCATTGGCAAATTCCATATTTCCCCGTATCTTTTTACTTACCCCATTTTCCTTATATTGTCGGTTTTTTTATAGCTTCATTTTCTTTTCTAAAATGTGATCTCAATATCAAGAGTTGGTTTAGTATAAGACAGTCTTAGGTTAATCCTTAATGTTAGACCAGCCTAACAAGCTAATTAGAAGCCTAATTACGCACGTCACACGCTTAGCAGCCCAGACATATTGATTTTTTTAAGTTTTCGACCTAAAACCTTAACTTTTGTGTTTTTTTAACTTTTCAACCCAAAACCTTAACTTTTGTATAAAAATCCATAACTAATACTATATGTATGGAATCGATATTAACAAATAGGCTAAAAATGTCAACTTTTAAACTTAAAAACTTAATTTTTGACCTAAAACTTTTAACTTCTAAATATCGACATAAGTTATTTTGTTTAACAAATAGACTTGAAATATCAATTTTTAAACCTTGAAAATTAACTTTTAAATCCAAACATCAACTTTGGAATATTATATAACACATAATAAATCTCAACTATTCGACAAAAAACCTCAATTGATAAGCAAAAAGTATTAACTTTTCATCCTAAAACATTAACTTTAATTAGAAATCAGAAACAGGTTATGATATTAACAAATGAGTCAAAAACCTTAACTTTTGAACCTAAAACGTCAACTTTTAAAATGGCAGGGCGAGCGTGTAACGGGGGAGGGAAGACGCGCGTTTGTGGAACTGTGCTAAATGGACCTGTTTGGCTGGTCTTACATTAAGCTTAATTTAGGATCGTCTGTTACAAAAATTAAATCCATATGTATTTTTCATTGTCATTCTACCTATATTTATTTCTATTGGATTTGCCAAATTTACCCTGGTATGCAAACAAAAGAAACTTGTAACTTTGTAAGTCATGGAGCCATGATATAAAGCAGCTCAACTCTAAAGTTTCTAACAATTGTATTTTCGCTGACTTCCTCTCTTTCCCACCGATTTCCCCCCAAAAATCAGACTCATAGTCAGAGGTAGGTTTCCACAATCATCCAGCTCTCGCTTCGGTTTTTGCTAAGAGCTTTCTGGTTCAATGCAGCACTGACGTCTTCTGTAATTGTTTGAATTTTGTCAATTTCAGTTGCAATCAACATGTCTTTTCAAGCAAAGAAACTCATCAATGACCCCAGTGGTTCGTTTAATCTTCTTTAAACTTGCCGATTTTATTTTCATTTTTACGCGTTTAATGTTACTTCACTTCAAATTGATTGTTAGCACATTCAACAGGCTGCAACAGCTTAGCTGAGTTTATCATTTTGTAATTGTCTTCGTTTTAGAATTTTGCATGTTACTTTCGGTTACATTTCAACATAGGAATGTATATTCGTAAACTTGTTTCGATAGTGTAGGACTTGTACTATATATAGCTTGTTTTGTTGAATGTGCAGCTTCCAATAATGAACTCTTTGGAACTGTAAAAAGGGCTTAATACCAACTCTTTGGAACTGTAAAAAAGGGCATAATACCAACTCTTAGGATTTACTTGTGTTTATGTTTATGAATGGATGGTTTATTTCATGATTCGATCGATGCGGAGTATGCTTCATAACTTCTGCATGTTTGGGGTCAACTGGTTTCATGTGTCAGTCAAGGGAACATTTAGCTCAAAAGAAGTAGTTGCTAAAGGAATACTTATCAATTAAGTTATCGACTTATCGTGGTATCTATGATCTGGTTTTGGATGAACTAAAACTTAAGTATATTTGTCTGAAACAACAGTGTTAACCTATTTTTTTTTTCTTACAGCTGTGGTGACTGAGTTCATCGAGGGTTTGGTGGAGACGTATCCAGAATTGCAGTATTTGGATGGTTTTCCAGAGGTATTTATTCAATCTATTAGACCTTATAGCATCACTTTTTTTCTGGACTTTGGCCTTTATATCCATGTCTTCTATTCTTATAGGTTAAGGTTGTTTTACGGGCTGATGTATCAAGCTCAACTTACGATAAAGTATCTGTTATATCAGGTGTGAATCATGTTTATTGCTCAAATCCTTGTGATATTCTGTATTGGATACTATATCAATCTTCACCTTCCTATTCAATTTTCTTAGTATTAGTGGGTTGTAGGGGAATAGTGCCACGCCTAAACATTAAGGTCAAGCCCCTTATTTGCAAAAGATATGATCAAGGGGGGTGTTTGGATCAAGTGTGGGAATGGAAACAAAGAAAATAGTGGAATGGAAATAAGAATCATTGATTACAAAACTTGTTTGGTTAAACCAATTAATAGAATGGAATCATAACAAATATAAAATTTAAATGATGAAATATTCCCTCGCCCCACTCCACCCAAATTCTTTCCCGTCTCTCTCCTCAATCTATCACTTTTCTTCCCAATTGCTTCTCAGTTTCTCTTCACTGCATCAAACAACTTTAATTTTGAACATGATTTCAGCACCACCAAGTTTAATTTTAGCTTGAAATCACCGATCTTCCAAGCTTTTTTCCTTCCATCCTTCCATCTCTTGGAACAAGCACTAGTTTTAGCGGTGGTGGTTGACTTGGCAGTCCACGTCCAGGGAAAGGGTCAAGGTAGGGTGGCGCGGAGGTGTTAGGCGATGATGTTTGGTGGAGAGGAGAGATAAAAGGGGAAGGGGAACGAGAAAAGAAGGGCAGGTGGGAGAGAGACGGTGACGGGAGGGATGCGTGGGTGGGTTCTCCGGGGCATGGCAACTCAGTGGACGGCGGCAACATAGTTCGTGGTGGTCTTGTGGCAGGAGAGTGAGAGAGTGGGTTTGGGGGAATCCAAATGATTGGGAAGAGGAGAGAGGAAAGAAGAGGGAAGTGGTATTTGATACGTGGAGGAGGGTTTCATTTGGACGCTATCAGGTGGAGGGAGAGAAATGGAGTGAGAAAATTAATTTGTTGAACAAACAAAACGAAAAGAGGTGAGAGATTGATTCCCTCTCCAAAGGTAAAAAAAAACTCAACCAAACATGCTCCTAAAAGACCACAATGATTGATGGGGAATGATGTGCATTTATTTGGTTTAAATCTGCAAATGAAATCTTTGCGATATTCGTTGAAAAGAAGTAATAATATTGTAATCGTTAATCTAAAGGCCCCCCCCCCCCCCTCTCTTCTTCCTCCTCCTCCTCCTACGCCCTCACTTCTTTCCCCCCTCATTAGCTGTGGTCGTCGGTGTGAGGCAAAAATAGATGCCTAGTTTCAGGAGTTGCACTAATGGGTAGATAGAGAGAGAGGGAAAGTGAGCAGCTTCTAATAGAAATATAGAAATAATTGAGGACAATCCGACAACTAGCTATGTTATTTTGTTATATCAATGTTGTGATTAAACTAGTTATTCAGCTAGTACCATGTATAGTATGCGTGATATTTTTTTCTTTCTAAAATCATCTATATTTTTAGTTAAAAGCAAACACCTAAGTGGCACATGTCACAAGCCACGATCTTATCACAGCCTTATCATAAGTTATTTAACTAATAAAGGGAAAATGTTTACGATTAGTTCTAATTATGGCCATCAAACAATAATGGTCATAGTTATTGAAGTGTACATAAATGATTTGCACTTATTGTCACGAAAATTGCCCAAACCCCTTGTTGATGTGGCAAAATCTATATTATTTTAGGATAAAAGATTCCTTTGTTAAGAGGGAAATGATAAAAGTAGTAGATATAGAATCTAGTAACCCAATAAATCCGTTCCACCTAACTGTGACATGTAATTATAGTGCTCTCAACAAGTCATTTTTTAATCTCCATGTATCACTTTTCCTATCTTACTCATACAATTTTACGATTGCAAATATTTATGTTTTTATTGCCTTCGCGAATGTTAGTTAGAAGACTTGTGTATTGAAGAGACTTGTGTACTTGTATATAGACCATTAGAGAAGGTGGTTTGTTTTGAGACAAGAATTCCAAACGTGCTGAAGTTTGGAAATAGTAGTGTAGAAAAATTAGTTAATTGATAATTCTTGTAATTTGTACTACCTGTTGCCAAAAAAGTGCAACATAGTCTCCATGCAAAATTTTGACCGTTAAAACAACAACAAAGTTTTATTCCCAAGACGATGTGAGGTCGGCTAACATGAATCATCACTCGATGGTTCATCACCTGAAAGTGGTTGAAACCATCATAAAAAAAGATGGCATTGACAAGTGTGAAATATTAAGAATAAGGTAAACACAAAGAAGAACAAACACATTGAAAATAAAACAAAAAGGCAATCACAAGTTCACAACCCTTCTTCCACGCAAATCATTTCCTCCACTTTACCCACTCGAACGCCATGCTCGCTTTGATCCCAAGTAAAACCATATCCTTTTTAATTACCTTTATCCAAGTCATCTTAGTATTCCCTCACCCCTTACAATTTTATTACTCCTTCAATCTTCAAGTCTTCATCACATCGTCTTTATCTCACGATATAGAACCAACTTAAGACGATTTTCCATCTTTCTTCAATACATACAATTCTAACTTTCTCCCTTACCACCTTATTTCTTAATCGATCCTTCTTTGTGTGGCCACACCGGATAACATACGCATCTCCTGTTATGCATCTCGACCACATTCATCTCTACAATTCCAACTTACTTTCAACACCTTCCGCTCACTCATCAATCAACACAATGCCATATGCAATCATCATACACCATAGTATATTATCTTGAATTTGATCTAGTCGATTCATCCATGACCAAAGCAAAGATAAAGGGACTAAGTGCAAAACCTTGATGCAGTTCGATCTTAATAGAAAATTCTTTTGTCTTAGCCCACACAGTTGTAGTAACTCCCTCATACACGTCCTTGATGATGTCATATATTTTTGTGAAACACTTTTCATTGCAACCCACTAAAGTGCTTCTCTTGGAACTTTATCATATACCTTCTCCAAGTTATTGAAAACCATATGTAGGTCCTTCTTCCGATCCCGGTAATGTTCCATCGTCTGTCTCATGAGAGTGATCGCCTCAATAGTTGATCTTCCTTCATCCTTTGTCTCATGAGATGTTCCTCCTAGGGGTGTGCAAAAAAATCCGATCCGAAATATCCGATCCGGAAATTTGGCTATCCGATTAAAATTTCCGGATATCCGATCCGGTTTTTAAAATTCAGATATTTCGGATCGGATATCCAGTTTCAAAACCGGATTATCGGATCGGATATGGATATGACTTTTAGAAATTCGGATAATCCGAAAATCCGAATTATAAAAAAAATAATCCCTTTTTCCAGGACCATTCGCTTCTCAAACTCCAAGTCTCCAAGCCCAAAATCTCATTTCTAACCTAACTCTGTCTCTGTTGTCTGCTCCTCGTCAAGTCGTCATTCTCCTTATCACCGGCACCGGAACCGGCACTGCTCCTCGACTCCTTGTGGTTCGCTGCCGTCATTCTCAGTCCGCTCCTCAATATGTTTACTCGTATAGAAATGTCATGTGATGTGATGTTAGCAAATACAATAGAAAAATGGACAGTTGGGTGGGAACATGGACTTTCTCTAATGTGTTTTGTGTCTGTAAATCAGAATATACCTTGAAATTTTTGTGGAAAGAATTTTAGAGGATGAAGATTGTGATAATGTAAACCTGCTTTTGAAAGATTTTGAACTTTTTCTAATAGACATTTTTTTTATTAATATTCAATGGTGGGTTGGTGGAGAAGGAGTGGAGGAGGGTGTTGAGGTTGGTTTTGTATTTGCTGTTAGGGGAAAGATGGTTTTTGGGCATATAATCAGTAAGATGGAAGTGAAGATGATTTTGGTATTGTGAAGAGAAGGAAGATTGAAATGAATATAATCAGTGAGGATTTCTTTGCTTCTGCTATGAAAATTGATGCTATTCAGAGTTGCCAATGAGTATTATAAATCCGGATTATCCGGATGCTATTTTTTGTTATCCGAAAATTCGGATATCCGGATCGGATTGGATCCGGTATGCGGTTTTGCACACCCCTAGTTCCTCCATCCTCTGTCTCATGAGATGGATTGCCTCTATAGTTAATCTTCCTCCATCTTCCATCGCATGAGAGATGGATTGCATCTACGGTCGATCTTCATGCATAAATCAAAATTGGTTTCTGGCTGCTTCCTTAGTTTTGGCTAAATCTTGTTACTAGAGTTTCATCGTATGACTTATTAGTTTAATCCCGTGATAGTTGACACAATCTTGTACATCACCTTTGTTCTTATATAAAAGGATCAAAGTACTATTCCTCCACTCCAATGACTTTTTGTTGCTTGCCTAAATTTTGTTGAGAAATATTGTCAACCATTCAATTTCACTCTGCTCCAAACGCCTCTAAACTTCAATAGGTATGCTCTGTGATACTGTCCTTCAATCCCATCTTTTTCAATGCTGTTATGACTTCTCCCTTTTGAATCCTCCTCATAAGCTCTCGATGTGGGATGTGGGGGTGGAAGAGGAGAGGGGAAAGGGGGCGGTAGGGTAGGAGAGGGGAGGTGGTGCAAGCACGCGAAAGGGGTGGGAGGGGGTGGGGCTAGGGTTTAGCTTAGGTTTTCTTTTTCTTGAAGTTAATTTTAATTTTTAAAAAAAAATTTAAAGAGTTGGTTTTAATTGAGGTGGGATCATTTTGGGCACACTCTACACAGTTGGGATTATTTAAGAATAATCCATAGTATTCTTTTTTCCTAGTTTTTCCTAATATACCATGCAGCTACTATGCAACTTCTGTTTTGGTCAACCAATAATTTTTTTGGTCAAACCAACCATGTTATGCCAATACTTTAAACTTCAAATATATTCTTAAACAAAACCCTACTACTTCTTTTAATATACATGGTACTGGAGTTACAATTTGGGTTAAGTACACAATCCATAGATTTTGACTGATAAACTATGTTCCACGTCCAGTCGTCCACCAGCATATGTCATGTATTTAATTTAAACTTGAATTATATTATTACATATGTAAGAATGGTTACTACCAAGTACCAATTACATATATAGTAGAGTTTCCAAAGAGTGTTTTTTAATGATATCCTTAAAGTAACTTGCGATGTATCTCCCCTCCATTGAATATTTAACTCACCCTTTAAAATGTTCCCTTCCGTTTTGTTGATTTTTTTCTGACATGTTTAATTCAATAGCTTCTTCACATAAGATGCATATGTATTTATGTATATTGAAGCTCAAGATTGATAAGGCCTTGAGAATAATATTGGTTCATAAGAAAAACAATGTTCATTCATTTAATTTTAAGTATGCTAAATTATCTTTCCTTCAGGAGGTGGCAGTGGTCATGAGCCTGCCCATGCTGGATTTGTGGGCCAAGGAATGCTTACTGCAGCAATTTGTGGGGATATTTTTGCTTCTCCACCAGTTGATTCGATTCTGGCTGTATGAACTTTTGTTGACTTACTTTTTGTAAACGTCCTCTCCCTTCGACAATTACAGAAAGGAGAGGTTCAGATGTATTGAAGCTTCTTCTCAATACCGATTTTGCTGAATTACTCAATTTACTACAGGGTATTCGAGCTGTAACTGGGCCCAAGGGATGCCTTTTAATTGTCAAGGTACTTCAATTTCTTTGTTGCTAGTTAGGTTGTTTCTTAACTATAATGTGGGCTTTATAGTACTTTATATCTCAACTGCCATCATGAGATTGAATTCTATCCGCTGCATCCACATAATAGTAAGCTTCAGTTCACATACACTCGAAGAGCCAAATGTGGTCACTTAACATGTATCAAGGGATGGGGCGCTGATTCTCTTTGTAATGGGGTTAATATTAGTAATTATGAAATGCAGCATCTAATTTATTTGTGGATAGAAAATCAGAAAAAGGTGTTGGAAGTTGTTAGTTAGCTGTGGAAAAGTAGTTTAAATAACATAGGGAAAGGAGAGAGAAGTATATGAAAATGTTAGTTCATCGTTGGGAGATTTTCCTCGTTCCTTTCGAATATGAGGGTTGTATTTGATAAAAAATTTCATGATATACAATTAATATGGTGATCTTTCTCATTATGATTTGTTCAACTTATTGGTCAGTTCTTTATTCGAGAAATGTCCATCCATTCCTAAGGAAATGTTGGGAACTATTCAATCTCAGTTAGGGCCCTCCGAGCGTCCATTGCTAAAGAGGTTGCTACAAGCAATGTCACCAAGTATCTCACCTAACTTTGCTGCACCACTAAGTTCTAAGAGGAATTAAAAGCGAACATTGAGTAGTTATGAGTATTTTTAGGGAACACCAAGAGATGGTGGCGAGTTTGAAGAGGTCCGATCAACTCTTACGAATCGAAAGGAGGCTAACAAAGCGGATTCAAAGAGGACCTTCATTTAGCGTCGCTAAATATTATTTCGAGCCTGATGAGATTGCGTTCCCAAATAGAGAAACAATCAATTGAATCCATAGCAAAGGACTTATAAATTTATTCTACAAGTCCGAAAATTAAACACTCAAGTAAAGGGATATTTTAATTTATGCCAACATTCCTAAACCGCATAAATTAAATAACAAAACTAATTAGAATATTCCTAAACTTAAGTATTTTTCACTCTCAATAATCAACATTCTTGAAAATTATTAAAAGGTTGATTTTTAAACTCACTCTGAATTTAAAACTTTGAAGAAAACAATTGTTTTCCTGAATAATGCATACATAACTTTATTGGTCATATGACATATTTATAGTACATCCCCAACCCTCACAAAAACCGAAAACAATTAGGAAAACCTTAAGATAGGTGCCTAATATCTTCCCTTATCCTATTCTGATTAGATACTCCCTTAGAACTAGGAAAGTTTGTTGCAAATCTTATCTTTTAGCAACCACCTTATCTTATCTTTCCAAGCAATCTTATTTTTCCAAGCATCATCTTAGGCGCCACACATAAACCCTAGGAGTCTTCTTATCTTCCACGCCAAGTAACCCTAGGCGCCACTCTTCTGTTGACTTCCTTCCTTTGTATTGACTTTCCTTTTTCCTTCCATATTACCATCTTGATCAATAACTTTGACTCTAGACTTCACTACTTTGACTCAACAAAAATTTAAATTACAATATTTAGATAAATAAAATGACATAAAATAGCCTAAAACAAAAAACCCCTTTTCAAGTGAAATACAGAGTCAACTAACTATTTTAGGAAAGGAATTAAATGGATGGACAATCCACATCAGAACCCTACATGATGATTTCGAGTCGGGGATGGGGCAATAACAAAGAAGATGGAGGTGAGGTGTTTGCAAGTTTGGCGATGAAGGTGGGGGCGGAGGTGGCATGGGGGCACCAAAAATAATTTAGAAGTGTCCTTGTTTAATCGAAAGGGGTGGATATTTCGCCTCGGATGCAACTGTAACTTCCGGCGTAAGTAGGAGGAAAGATGGAATTGATGGTTCTTGCATGAACAATGGCTCACCCAATCTTAGACGACACGTTGGTGGATTATAAGTGGAGATTTATCAAGCTTATGGCTTCTCTCTTTGAAGTATCGGAGGAAATAGCTTTGGGTCAATATGGCAGCAAGGTGGGAGCTATTGATTAAGTGGAAGATATATTAAAGTAGAACCAACCCAAAAGAAGGGGGCGTAGTGAGCTTCGCTCACCATCCATATCTCCCTAACTCAAAGCGATCGGACTCACTCGCCTAAGACTATGAATATGGTGGATACCATTGTGGTAGACCTTGTCATTGTGATGATAGACCCACGTGTGGGAGGACTTCATTTCTTTAAATACAGTCGAGAAGCTAGGTATTGCTCTTACTCCTTCCAAGTCTTTTGGGAACAACGCTGAAAGGAACTCCGGAGAATGTTTGGTGGTGGTTTTGGATTTTAGGGTGAGAGAGGATCTATTACCTTTACCTATTGGAAGTTTTGATTTGATTTTGAGGATACCATGACTGGAAATGTTAGGGATAATGTCAACAAATTGGTAAACATAGACTATGAAGTATGAACTATGAAGTTTCAAGTAGAGGAGAACATTGTTACTTTGAGAGGGGATGCTATTATGGGTAGAATTAAGATTTCGTTGAAGGCTAATCTTAGAACCTTAATAAAGGAGATGGGAGGTCTGCCTGATGAGCTTAACATGTTACAAGGGTGAGATGAAGGTATATACCGACTTTTTGAGCAAGGCACCTAAATTTCTTCTTAAAGTTAAACATGAACTGGAAAGGTTGATTGGAGACATGAGTCACATGACAAAATTCGGGATACTTCAACCATTCCGAAGCCCATTTTCCAGCGGAGATTTTTTGCTGACTGTCCCAAAGTAATATTCCATTGCCATCATAGATGAATTATTGTATCACCAGATCAGGATGCAAGGGACGATGTCTATAAAACATAATAAGGGTTGCGATGAGTGGTTGGTGATGTCTTTGGCCTCATTAATGTACGAACTACATTTCGGGCAATAAAGAATGAGGTATTTCGACCCTCGGAAGTATGTGTTTTTTTTTTCAATAATATACTTGTGTACAGAGAAGCAACATGTAAAATACTTAGAGAGAGGTGTTGGAGACTGCAGCGCAGCAAAATATGTAAGGGATAGGCCTAAAACACCCTTTTACAGCACAATCAGCGGTTCTAAATCTTTGTTTAGGAGGTGGGGAATTACGTGGTTATCCTTCAATCATAAACGGATAGGGCTAGGGGTTTGAGTCTCCTTTGGAAGGGCCTTTCAAACTCCAAGGAAGCACTTACCATCCTCAAACCAAAAATATTCTTCCCATTTCTCATTTTTCATGGGAATTAAAGGTAGTAGGATTGGTTTTATTGATGTGCAATTAAAAAGAACATAAATGATTTTTGTTGATTGTTTAGCAACGAAAAACCGAAAAAGCAATGAATGATGTTTGGAATGTTCTGCAAATACAAGAACCATGCATTGAAAATAAACCATTGAGAATTAAAGCTACGTATGGTCACAAATGTGGGTTTATGGTGAACTAGAATTAGATATGAGTAGAAATTTAATAAAATAAAAGTAGAAAGATTATAAGTGGGAACATCTTTTTGGACATTTAAAAAGGAAGTGGGAACTATATTCGGGGACGGAGGGAGAGAAGAAAAGCTTTAGACCTAAGAAGATTAAGTAAATGCCCCAAAATTTTTAACTTTAAACCTAACCTATTTAATTAAACAGGTCAGTCGTGTCAATTTACTTAGTCAAACAACTTGAAGATCCCTGACCTAAACCCACTTATCGCTTATGGGGTTGCTAATTGTTGCCTGATGTTTGTCTTTTGCTTTTGGCTGTCGCTGACAAGATGGGATGCCGCTTGTTATGTGTAACTAGCTCCATGTCATTTGTTTGTATATGCTGGGTATGTCCTATGAACTCTTTGAAGAACCACAATTTTCTTATGTGACTTTTACTCGGTTAAGTTAAAACTACTGTGCAATCATTTATCACTGTCATTTAGGTGATTTGGTTGGCCAGGAGTAATAGAAATCCTTTGCAATAAGCCGCCCACCAAAGAGTTCAATGTCGGAAAGTTGTGTATCTATCGTTCAGTACATCATCGTTGGGCTTCTCCTATATTCCTTTTTTAAATGTACAAAATATTTGAGTCAGTACTTTGTTTTGGGAGGACTACTGGTCTTTCCACTTTCTAACTTGTAACTTTTTTACAGAAGAAATTAAATGGTTTGCTAGCTTTTGAGCTTTGTATTATTACAAATTAAATAGTGTCTTACTTCAATTATCTCTGCTTGCTTTTCATTGTGGAAAGTTCCAAGTCTGACAGAAACTGACCAACAGACCCCAGAAGAGCATGATGGGTTAATGTATTTATTTTGACTGTCAAATACACTTAATTTTGGCGGCATTGTGCCTTTTGTTCAGCTTCTGAGTGGTATAATTTTTATGAATACCATGTTGAATATATCATCTCCTCTTCTATATTTTGGGCTATTAGATGGAAACTTTAATTGAATGGTCTAAGTCTGACTAAGTGATACCATAACATGGTCTTTGACAGAATTACACTGGGGATCGCCTTAATTTTGGTTTGGCAGCTGAACAAGCAAAATCTGAGGGATACAAAGTCGAGGTACATGATTATCTTCCTTGTGCATGTAATATTATGGCAATGATGATGTGATAAATCATGCTTTTGCTTTGTAGATGGTCATAGTGGAAGATGATTGTGCTTTACCACCTAAAGGAATAACTGGACGTCGAGGTTTGGCTGGAACTATTCTTGTGCATAAGGTTGCTTCTCATTCCCTCTCCCTTGATTGTGCACTTGCTAGAAGTTATGCCCATAAGGGTTCGAATGCACTTTCTGGAGTTCATCTTCTCCTGGTCATATGATTGTTTTATCCTCCTTGTAAGGCTCTCTATAGCTATTCTTCTATGGATATAAGTGTGAGTTCTTCGGTTTTGTTGGTACTTGTCATTATCAGCCTTGTTTCGGTTGAACTGGGTCCAGCCTTGTTTCGTAGATCTTCGTGTTGCCTCCGTAAGAACAACAAAAAATGATTGGTTTGCTTAAGTTTGGTAAATAGTTATGTGAGCAATTTGATGGTGCACTTGAAGAAAAACAACAAATGGGTTTCTGAGGGGTATAGCTTCCTTTCATCAAGCTTTCAAGCTCCAAAGTTTGAGGCGTGTGTATAGCTTGAGTAACGTCTTAGATTCTGAGGTCACTTCACTTTTCTTGATCTTGTAGATCAACTTTAGATAGAGGAAATGAGCCTTTTTGTCCTTGACAGTTCTTTTGCATATGGGTGTCACCCACTTGGTGTCTTTCTAGTATTTTATTTGTTTATTATTTCATACATTTCTGGAAGAAAAAAAGTGAATGTGAAGTGTGTTTTATATGATATCATTATTGACTGTGGTCTGTATTAGACGACTTGTTGAGTAGGCGGATATACAAGGTGGTAATGGTAATAAAGTTAAATGTAATGTTGTGAAGAATGTCCTATGCTATTTCCATGGCTGTCCTTGTCCGTCCCTAGAAGCTGTTTTTTTGCTTACATATTTTCATTACTATCCATTACCACTTAGCACTGGTATTAAGTGGTAATAAAGTTATGAAGAAAACACATGTTCGAGCAAATTTCCCATTATAAAGGACATTGACACTTTTTTTCTTTCAAAATTACAAATATTGTATATTCATTACCCATCAACACAATTTATAGCCAGCTACCAAATGGGCTGCCCTGCTGGACTTCACGACAGGATCATATAAGATATGATGCATGCAGAGTCCATTTTTTTTTTGTTTTTCCCTGATTTTGGTGGAATTTTGGTAATCTCCATGTGGTTTCCGTTTACTGTTTGAAAAAACTTTCTTTTCTTATCATAAAAAAACATGCTCTAGTTGGTGCTTCTTTAACTTGTTCCTGCTTAATATTTTTCTGGGGTAGGTTGCTGGAGCAGCAGCTGCTGCTGGCTGTTCTCTTGCTGAAGTTGCAGCTGAAGCTAGAAGAGCATCTGCAATGGTTGGAACTATGGGTGTTGCATTAAACGTGTGCACCCTTCCTGGTCAAGTCACATCAGATCGTTTGGGCCCTGGAAAGATGGAACTTGGTCTTGGAATTGTAAGCAAGTACTTTGAATAAAATCCTGCTTTCTTAAGTATGTGCAAACGTGTCTATCTTATGCAACGTCACCAAAACACAGAACGTGCCACCAAACTCTGGACTGGAACATTCGGATCGGAATGAAGGAAACGCAACCCACATTGTTGGCGGTCGCGTTCTGGTTTGTTGATGGCCGTTCATTGATGGAGGAGT
This sequence comes from Patellifolia procumbens, assembly GCA_947645195.1. Classification (NCBI taxonomy): domain Eukaryota; kingdom Viridiplantae; phylum Streptophyta; class Magnoliopsida; order Caryophyllales; family Amaranthaceae; genus Patellifolia; species Patellifolia procumbens. Next base: position 126,183 of record CANSGD010000523.1, read on the forward strand.
CTTTGTTATCTTCCTTAGGGTTCCGAAACCCTAGATCTGACCTAGGTTTGTTGATGGCCCGCTGTCACGCTGCCGTCCTTGCATGTCGCAGAGAAGAGGCCGAGGAGAAACATGCGTTTTCGGGGGAGAGAGAGAGGGAGGACGGAAGGAATATGTCACGTGATTCTTCCCTTTCTAATGTAACCTTTTTTTTCTGAAAAAAGATCCTTTTTTCTGTACACATACTGCTGTCACCATCATTTTCCTGTAGCCCATTAAGTACTTTTTTTTCTTTTTTTTGACAACACTGATCAATTAGTGTACTGCCTGATTGATGTAGTTTTTAAATGTACAAATATGACTCTTCAAAACCACAAACAAAAATAAAATAATAATAATAAAGTAAGCAAACCCCTATCATACCCGTTGTCCCCGAAACTTTAAATTAACGTGTTGTGTTCTTATTGCCGTCTCCCATGTCTAAATGACTTTCTGTCCGGGTAAGTTGGTCTTATGTTTTGGCTTTCTTGAGGTATCTCCCAGTCAAACATGATGTTGCATTCTTTTCCTTGCTTCGGTTTCCTTGAATATCTCCTTGTCGAAAATGATTTTGGATTCTTTTCCTTGCTTCACTTCATACCTGGAGAAGAGCCTTCAGTTGTTGAAGTCTGCTAGATTGGCTAATTACGATGATATCTGTACCCATGGTGGACTGGAATATTGGAAATGGTTTGGCGATGGAATGTTATTATATATTCAATATATAGGTTTTTCGTTCTTGTTTTCTCAAACCAGTTAGTTAGGAGAATTAAGGGAATACAAGTATCCCTTTTATTTACTAAGCTAGGTTTACATATTTCAGCATGGAGAACCTGGTGCTGCTGTGGCTGATTTGCAACCTGCAGATGTGGTTGTTGCTCATGTTCTTATGAAAATATTATCACCGGTATGTTTCAGCTGATAGAATTTTTTTTGAACTAATTGTCTTTTTTGTTAAGGGCAATCGACCTCGTTTCACTTTGTTTATGACTCTTTGGATTCTACTTTGGTGTCTAAGGGGATAAAGACCTTCGTGTGGTAGTTGTCCTCAAACTTGAGATGGAGTTAAATGCGGTAGTTTCTTATTCACATTATCTGTCCTTATATTGACTTTACGTTGCAGGAAACCAATTATGTGCCTATTGAACGCGGGAATAATGTAGTCCTCATGATTAATGGGTAGGTTCATTCGGCTTTTATGCGCTGTACTTTTTTCTGGCTTTGCGGTAACACTCCCTTGTTTATAAATAAATGCAATACTTTGCTTTTATAGTCAAACTTTACAAACTTTGACTGCTTGTAAACTACTATATGATAAAATTATATTAGCATGTAGGATGTTGTGAGCTTTGTTTAAATTTTCGTTTTTTTATCACTTCATAATCAATGGTAAAAAAAAATATTGGGTATTTGGAACCTTGAAAGGCAAAAGTGTTCATAATAGAAGCAGAGGGAGTATGTTACCATCATCGATCTCTTTCGAAATTATAGACTTGCAAAAACAGAATTAATTCCCAAGGTATATCTGGTTATTAGCCTCACATCGTGGCATTTTCACAAAAGGATAGCATATTGCAGATGCATAAAGCATACTTTATCGCGGTGTCGCGATACACGTTAAAGTCACGGCTTCGGGCCTTCGGCAGACTGAATGTTTTGAAAATTCCTCACAGTCTAATATTAGGTGTAACAGCCTTGTTATCGGCTGTTACGACCTTAGGATCAGGCGTAACAACCTTGTAAGAACTAATGATCCTTGACGACGCGGGGCAATATCTGTTTGACAAGCTCCAAACTCAATACAAACCATCTGTCACCACGCGGGCCATGATTTGAAAACATGCCTTCTACTACTAGGCATTTGGATTAGAGAGAGTTCTTGCAGCAACTGCTGTATCTAGCATTCAAAGTTCCTTCTCTCAGCCTTTTCTCTATGATCATCTCCCTAGCTTTTCCTTGTTTAGGCATAACGATATTTGTGTGCCTGGATTCTCAGGAGGTAGAGGAAGGTCATTAAGTTCTCTATGATTGGATTGCTCACGTGATTGATTGTCTAGGGGTGTGATGGAGTCTTATTTGGGCGTTATGCTTTTATGAAGTAGCCATGATCTTTAGTTCGATGAGCCTGGAAAAGATGCCTTAATGATTTGTTTGTGTCTAAGAGTTTAGAAAATGATTTTCTGGGAGCCGTCTCGAGGTGTGCCCTTATGTAGTTGGAGAGACTCTTGTTTGGGGCGGCTTCAATCCTTCAAAACAAAGAAAGTTGCCTATGGGGTGTGACCCATAAACTTGCATCTGAAGATCCAGTCAACACACAAAGCTTTAAGGAGGGAAGTAGTGAGAGATGCTCTCTAGAGAAGAAATTAGATACCTGACTTGGGGGGATGCTTTCTCTATACGCAAGGAAATTGTTTAGGTGAAGAAATCCTGTTAATACGCCATTACGGGTGCTCTAGTAATTTCAGCTATTATGGTCAAGTCATCTTACACTATTGCAATAGTCCTCAACAAAAAGTATGTATTAAGACTTGTCCCTGTTCTTCTCTTCAACAATTGGTTTTTCCATGTGCTTGCTAACTTGTTTACAACTTCGGCGTGAAGACTTATACTGTTTTTTTACTGTCAGCTGTGGAGTTTATTATGAAACTTAGAAAATTAAGACAATATTTTCTCACTGACCACACAACCGCTTCCATCATTACGTGGTGGAGCTTTTTACATAACTAACAGTAGCTCGAAATTTAATCATTTTTGTACAATAGCCGAGAAAAGATATAACATGGTAGATAAGGGCTGAAGAAAGTCAGCATAGACTACTAGAATAGTCCTCAATAGAAAGTATGCCCTACGGCTACTCCATTTTCTTCTCGTCAAGTAGTGGCTCCTCCATATGCTTAACTTTTCCACAGCTTTAGCGAAAAGGCTTGTTCTATGTTCTTTTTTCCTGTCAGCTCTGAATCTCACGATGGCTTCAGACATACATCTGTATCTGACTTATGCGAAGCAGATGCTCCTAAAGGGTCATGTTGAAGTAGCATTTATTGGGCTATTGAACTGCTACTCCAACTGCTTTCAGTCCTATCAGGGTTAATGGCCCTATAAGCCTCATGCATCTCTGCCATAATGTTCTCTGGCCCCTCCAGAGCCTTGTCCCGAGTTCCTTTTGTCTCACTCTCTTTACAGATTTTAGCTTGGAAGCATTAGCTGTGGTCCTAAGTAAGGCTTCCCATTGTTGGTGCGTCTAATTGAGTGTGAGGCATTTCAGCATGCTGCTAAGAACTGTTATTAAAACAATGAAATGGCGAGAAGATAGATTTGTACTCTCTCAATCAGTGAGTTCAAGAATTACAAATGCTCAGCATTCAAGAGGTGAGCTCTCTCCCAAAGTATTCTTTCCACAAATTGCTGAATACTTCTCATCTAGCTCCCTTCCTTATTTATACTCATACTAATAGGTATCTTAACCTCCTAGCAAACTTATCTCATTTCCACTACCCATTTCCCTCATTACAAAAGCTTCTTTCTAAAACTAACACTCTGACCTCAAAAATCCTTTTACAAACTGATAAATAATAATTTGCCCTTTCCTCTTTCCTTGCGTAAGTGAAGAGCACAGGAATCCTGGGTTGATCTCTTGCATTACCCGACACCAAAACTTCCACCTTGTCCTCAAGGTGGAAAGTAGGGAATCTGTGTGCTAGTGGGGTAGCTTCTTCCCGAGTAGCTTCATACTCAGATAAGCTGTGCCACTTGGTGAGCACTTCAGGAGTTGTAAGCCCTCCTTTTGCCATGTTTCTCACCCCCAGTACAACTTCTGGCTCTGTTTCCATGATCAAATCAACAGAGAGTTGTTGTGGTAGGGCAGAAGGTTGAATGGAGGGTCCCAAAGCCTTCTTCAGCTGAGATATGTGAAATAGAAGATGTAGTTTGTAGGCTACCTTAGCCTATTCTGTAAATGACCTCATAAGCCCATAATATCTAACAGCCAAAATCTCATAGAAGTGTTTGTGAGCTAATGAATAAGCTTGGGTGAATCTGATCTCCCCTCTGAAACTCGAAATCTCTCCTGCTAGCGTCTTCCTGCTGTTTCATCCTCAGTTGAGCCTTAATAAGCTGAGCCTTCAATTCATCCAGGAAACATCTCTGTCCAGATATATGTCTTCAAGAGAAGACCGGGGGGGGGGGGTTCAAATGGAATGCAATGAGTTGATACATGAAAGTAGTTCTAGGTTTGCCTTGTACAAAACATCTGAGGTAGGTCTCAAAGGCACTTGTTGACCACTTGAGGATGGTATGCACTGCTCCTACAGTCCTACTCAATCAGTTCATTGCAACTTAAATATTTCTATCCAAGAGATGCTAAAAACACTTTTAACAATGGAGGAAGGAAAACCATGAAGCCTCACTATCTCCTTGATGAACAACATAGCCACAGAATGAGCTGTAAATGGGCGTTTGAGCTAACATGCATATTTAGAGAGTCTGTCTACTAATCCATAGAAATGTCTTCCCAAACTTGAGAAGGAATGAAAAGTGTTGTAATAAGCCAGAAGGCACATAAGTCGCCACTTCCTTCCTCATCCCCCTGGGGGGTAAGTTTTAAGTTCCCCAAAGGAGAATCATGATATTCTTTCAAAATAGAGTGAGTGGGCGGTGAGTCTTTCAGAATGACTAATCTGCTCTTGTATCTCAGTATGTCATTGTACAGTTTGGCCCTGTTTGTCAATCTCTCTGTGTTGATAAAAGGATCCAACTGAATTTGGGGCTGTGTGCCATACACTGTAGTCAACACTCCTAGTTCCATGTAACTTGCAAATTCCCTGGATAAAGAATCAGCCACTCTGTTGGATGCTCCTCTTCTGAAGATGACTTCAAATCAAACCCCATAATTTTGCTATTTAGAATGGTTCAAACTGCTCTGGCTAAAGAATCAACCCAATTTTGATATTTAGACCCAATCTTCCTCTGCTCCATCAGATGGTTCAAACTTTATTGATCTGTTTTAATGGTGATTTTCCTGTCTAAAAGGTAGTGTTTCCATTTCAAGACTTCCACCACTATAGCCATGAGCTCTTTTTCATATTGGACTTAAGCCTAGCCGTGGCCCCAACAATTTGCTAAAAAAGGCCAAAGGATGCCCTTGCCGCAGCAGTAGTGCCCTAACCTAAAACTTGAAGCATCAGTCTCTACAGTGAAAGGGTGAGTATTGTCAGGAAGTCCAAGGACTGGGGCGGTGGTCATAGCTAACTTGAGAGCTTGAAAGGCCTTAGTAGCCTCTGAAGTCTAGTGAAAATCCTTCTTTAACTGTTCCGTGAAGGGTCCAGCTAGCTGTGCATTCCTCTCTATAAACTTCCTAAATACCCAGTGAGACCGAAGAACGGCCACACCACCATTGCCTGGACTTGCTCATTTACTGTCGCCCCTTGCTTAGAGATTATATGCCCCAAATGGGCTATCTCCCATTGTCCAAATTCCAAACTCACACTTCTTAATCAAGGTCTGCACTACTTCACGAGATGAAGCTAATGATGATCTTCATCCTTGCTCTAAACAAAGAACACAAAGACAAATCTTCTCAAATAGGGCTTAAAAATTGCATTCATTAATGCCTGGAATTAGCACGGGTATTATATAAGCCAAAAGGCGTGAATAAGAACTCATAGTGTCCCCCATGGGTCCTAAAAGCTGTCTTGGGCGCATCTTCCTTTCTAATTTATATCCAATTTGGAAAAACCAGCAGAACCATGCAACTCATCCAATAACTCATCAATAACAGGGATGAGAAATTTATTAAGATTTGTAGCTCTTTTGAATGAGTAGTTAGAGGTGTAGGAAGGTGTGCGGTATGACTTTTGTGGAGTTATTCCTTTAGGGTAAGGGTGAATATAAGAAGACGATGGTTTATATTAGTTTGGCCCTACTTTTCTTAATAGTCCCAACTTCAGTTTGTCCTCAACTTTTATGGATAAATACATTGCATGGTCAAGAGATTTTAAGCCCAAAAGCCTTAACTCAGCCTTTATCTCATCTTTAATCCCACTGTGGAAATAAATGTTTGGGAACTCCTTTAAGAGGTTCCATCGACTCTATGAACCGTCGACAATACTCGGGCGAACCATTGCAAGGTGAAGGTGCCTCACGAAGTGAGGCAGAATCGCTGCAACAACATCCCTTTGAGCTCCCAAAACAAAAGTCTCCTTTTTTTATACAAACGTACAATTCATAGTTGCGTGAGTGTATAATCTCTAAACAAACGATAGTGAAAGGTTATCAAAATAATTCACTTTATCTTGCATAGTCTAAATCTGAATTTTTATTAATGAAACCAATGCCTTATATAGCAATTAGAAGCATAAGGACTCTAAAAAAATAAGAATAAGGTAACTTCAGAAATTAATTTTAACCCTAATCTTATAGTTTAAGATAAAATCAACAGTTAATTCTAATCCTAATCCTAAAAGTATAACTAAATACTCCTAATGTGCTTAACATTATAAAAAAAAATAACTTTTCCAAGTTGGAAAGCAAAATCTTGTGCAACTAGGAAACCTAGAAGAAAAGCGTGGATGCTCACGCATCACCATCCTCCTCCATAGCTAACTTCTAACTTCTACCAGTAAAATTGAAAGTCATGCTTTGCCCTTAAGATCCACCCATTGGGTTCTCACCTGAAACCCAGCTTCTTACAACCCAAAACGCTGCTCTACTTGGCTACTTGAAAATGGTGCTCCAACAACTCCACCGCCGCACCTATCGCCACCTCCTTTCTCACTGTAAGCATCAAATCCTTCGGGGCTTAACGGACTCATCACTGAATCTTCCGGTGGCCTCTCCGATGCTTCCCCACATGTCGGACTATGGATTTTCGAGGAATCAGCTTCTTAAATATATCATGTTCATTGCAATCGGAGATCGTGCCTTCCTGATACTCTCTAGATCGTGCGATTCTACCCTCCAAGCGAAAAGATGATCTGCAACGAGGCTTATTTGTACTTGGGACGTTGGGAGGTCTAGGCTACGCTGGTGGCCATTTTCTCCGCCAAGGTTTGTTACATGGCCTGCGTGATACATAATACTACGTCGGTGATAGAAGCTTTTATGGAAGCAAACTCTTGCTCCAGATATTCATTGCGCGTGTTGGTTGTATTCGCCATGTGCTCTAATACTAAATTTGCTAAGAATTGGTATTAGAAGTTTAGAACCCAGAAGATCGATTTGTATTCTAATCAAGAGTTACATTGCTCAGAATTTAAGAGGTGAGCTCTCTCCCAGAGTATTCTTTCCACTAATTTTCTCAATACTTCTCGTCTAGCTCTCTTCCTTTTTTATACTCAACAGGTAATCATTACTTCCTAACAAACTCACCTCATTTCCATTGACCGTTTCCTTCATGACAAAAATCATCTTTCAATAACTAACTTTCTGACCTCAGAATCTTTCAACAAACCAACAAATTAATAATTCGTCCTTTTGCCTGTTCTTGTGTAAGTGAAGAGCACAGGAGGCCTGGGTTGACTCTTGCAAATGCTCTTATGCTGCTAACTCAGTGTTAGCTTTCTCATTTTGCAACACGTTGGCCAGTATTGAAGAGCATAAACTATTTCTGTAGCCATATATATATGTCATGGGGCTGAAAATACACCAGGCAAGTTCAAGATCCTGCATATACCTCCTAGATTCTGGATCCCATAATTATTAAATTTAAGCCTCTATCTTGTGCTATGTATGATGTATCTGATGTCCTCTTCATCTGCCTTGGTGAGTGGCATTATTAACAATTGTAGACTTAAGCTGTGTCTGGAGATTGTGGTCTCTATCTAGCTGGATATTTTTCTAGTCGATGCTAAGCAAACACAATAATAATATTGAGCCAAAGGAAACTCAACGCATATCTACTGATAAAAGCAGCTACGCTGAGAGGGAGATCAAATTGACTCCAAAAACAGAAATACACAGACCAATAGTGCTGTACCTTTGTAATCTGTAAGCTCAATCTGTTGTAAAAAAAAAGCCCCACTTTCAAAAGAGTATGAAGCCAATTGGGTGGTTGCTTTAGTTTTGTTTTGATCGTTCTGTCCAGGTTTGGCCGTATGGGAAGCTCTACAATATGCTACAGTGTCTGAAAGCATTTAACAACATCTGTCAGAAGCAAAGCTTTGGTTCTTAACTTGAAAAGGGGCTTAGCTCGAATCCAAGTATGCATGCCTAGGAAGACTTGCTATTCATTAGATAGATCAAAACAGCTTGACAATGCGGTTAGTCCCTTACGACTGGACGAATGACAGCCTAGTATCTCCTATGTTTTTTCCCGCATAGTTTCTCTACAGAGAGCATAAAGTAATAAATGAGGCCCATTATTATAGTTCATGATTGAATCTTCCAGGGATGATGTAGTGTCTGAAATTAATGATCTCTCTTCAGTGTCTAAAATTTAGTGATCCCTCTTGACTCTTGAGAGCAAATGATGTAGCATAACATGTCACTTGTTAGTCACATATTGAAATGATAAGGCCCTATAGTAATATGCAGTGTCAGCCTCAACCGTTCTTTTCTTTACTCCTTCGGGATTTAACAAGAATAGTCTTTAGTTTCTAAAACATGTAAAGCCACCAGTCACAACCTAATCTTGTGACTTCGTCTTATTAGATTTAGCCGTGAGACCCAATATTTTGTCATTGTTATGTGATTTGCTAGAAGTCAAGAATATATGGCAATTATCCTCAAGAAACTTTGGTGTGATTTCTTGCTTTAGAAATTCGTGAATACTATCTAAACCAACACTTTCACCGAGATCTCCAATAAGGGGTTTCCGTGAGCATGAACCTCATCGATCATAACAAAATTATGACTGCTAATGGCTTGTAAGTTCCATTCAGGCATCTTTCTTCTTCATGTACACATAAGCTCCCATCAAAATCATGATGCTTTAATGACCTGTTCACGTTACTACACATGTTGCCTTTAGTTGCATTTTGTGAATTCGTACATTATGTTACAGGCTAGGGGCCACTCCTGTGATGGAACTGATGATTGCTGCAGGAAAAGCTGTTCCGAGGTTGCAGTTGGAGCACGGGCTTGCAGTTGATCGAGTATACACAGGCTCTTTTATGACTTCCCTAGACATGGCTGGTATTGTCATATGAACATTAACTAGATAGTACCCAAGCCTTGCTGCTTATTTATTTAATATGTAAATAGATGACCTTGCCTGAGATCCAAGTAAATGTATCCAGAGTGATATTAAACACCAGAATATAATGGTCCAGAATTTACTCAGGAAAATAATAAACACCCAACATAATGTGACAAAGCTATGAATGTTTTTGTAAAGCTCTCATCATTTGCCGGTTAAAGAAAAAGTGACCCGTTGTTTTTATGATTTGGATGGGTCAAACCTCCGAAGCAGCATTACATTTATATTGATTGAGCAATGAAGCATTAATAAAAAATCTTATTTCCATAGCTAATGTTTACAAAGACTAGAAGCTGCTACAGAATAGCTGAAGCACTTTTAGAAGGGAAAACTTATGGCAGTAGCTTTTGTTTTATTTAAGAATGTAGATGTATTTTTATTTGGTATTTTGTGATTTGAGTTATTTTCTATTGAATTTTTGAATAATCACCATTTGTCAGGATTCTCAATTACTGTCATGAAGGTTGATGAAGCAATTCTGGAACGATTAGATGCTCCAACAAAGGCCCCTGCCTGGCCTGTTGGTGTTGATGGTATGTGTTCATGTTTTGGATTCTCTCGTCTTAGGACCATCTTGACTTGACCTTCAAGAAAGAGATGGAAACATAAATATTCTGAAGTTTCTTCGAATTGATTAGAAATCATTGTCAACAAATTTGCCTTGTAGGATAGTTGCAATAGGCATTTAATATAAGCTTTTTCATAGTGCTCATTACACGTGGTTTCCCTTCAGGTAAACGTCCGCCAGCGAAGATTCCTGTCCCAGTTCCGCAATCTACAAGTCTTAGCCACAAAGAGGTATGTTAAGGCGTGTTTCTTAAGGAAATTGAGCAGTGGAGTGAGGCTTGAGGATACAATGATATATATTTAGTCAGTTTTTATGGTAAGGATCTGGTCCAGTTTTGCTGCCTGGGTCTATATCAGGTTGCACCGTTATTTCTATGTCTTAAACTCGGTTGGTGTCTAACGCAGTGGGATCCAGACATATGTAGTTTTACATCTGCATTGCTAGAAAGCTGTTTTTGGTACACTGTTGATCATAAATTGCAATTGACAGACCTGGAAGTCAAGGATTGTTTAGTGAAGTTGATTAAAGTCCTTTGATCCAAAGCTGAAAAGTTATTTTACAGGACTCGTTAAATTTCTTTAAGATGGGACAAATTTTTTGACTTATTATGTATGCAAGCTGTTTTGTTTCTAATGTTGCTGAAAATTTCCTATCTGCAAAACTAGTTTATTTCCTGTTATGGTTCCATTCTTAGACGACCACCTTTGAAAATGATATAATCTGACCAAGTTTAGCACTATTCTTGTTAAGTTTACCCATGGCTTATGCAGTCATCAAGTGGAAGTATAAATCTGTGTTATGATTTCTGTTGTATATAGTCTATGGATCTAGTGACGAAGTTGACTTTGCTTTTGGTTCACCAGTGCCCCACTCGTCCACAGCAATTGAATGAACAAGGTCATATTCTTGAGGTTGCTATCGAAGCAGCAACTGATGAACTGATTAATATTAGGGAGAGTCTTAATGAATGGGATAGTAAAGTTGGTGATGGTGATTGTGGATCTACAGTATGTACCTCCCTCTTAATTCATCTTTATTTCACAATCTTGCAGCTATGGCACATACTTACCAAATGGTTCTAATTAATTTAATGTTTCAGATGTTTCGTGGTGCTTCTGCAATTGCCGAAGATATGAAAAAATAGTAAGTTCCTGTTGACTTGTATCATACAGTTGTACATAACTGATTTTGTATATATGACTTTCTATATTTGTTTTATCTGTTGCATTACTAGGTTGCTGTGATCTTTTCTGTCCTCTTTTGCTCTCTAGCCCGTTGACATCTATAAATTATGTATTTACCTTAGACGCTTTCTTTTCTGTGCAATATTTTAATATTTAGCTGCACAGTGACAATTTGGGCTAGTGGTTTTGTGCTTGCTAGTTGCTACTCCCTTTGTCCCCCAAAGGATTTCTCATTTCTTTTCGGCAAAAAGATTAAGAAAAACTGATGAGGTGGGCCTTAGGTGCATAAGATCTTAATAAAAAATGAGAGTTCTTGTGTATTTCATAGACTTTTTAGTGAGAAGAGAGATAGTGGGCCACAAGCATTAAATGCTCTCACATGATTTTGTGTAATAGAGTATCAATTAATGCTTATATTTTTTTAGGTAGACCCATACCATATAAGGAAATGGGAAATGTAATTGGGACAGACATAAATGGAAAAATGGGGAATCCTTTAAGGGATGAAGGGAGTATTACACTATGGTTTGGTGTTAGAGGGAGCCAACTATGCTTGGGGAGGGGCAGAGAGACACCTTGCTTGCTTTCGAGGTGGAGCTTGCAGGGCGTTAATCATCCTTAGATATATAAAACAAAGGGGTATCGTTTTCTTTTTTCCTTCTCCATATTATAGAAATATTAAATTAGTCATATTATTATGTCACATAGCATGGCCATGATAGCACTAGAATAGTACGAAATGTCCAGAAACTCGCCCCATCACGGCGGTGTTAAGTGACCGGCTTCCAGACCTCTTTTTTACCTTCTTTCTCCATCTCGAGGAATGTGGTAGAAAGGTAGATTTTTTAATGAATGAGGGCGATAATGAAGAGATTCCGTGTGAAAAAGAGTGAAGTTTGTTGGAGAAGGGAGGAAGATTGGTGAAGCAGGGGATTAGGGTTTAGGGTTTGAAGTTGAAAAGGGAGAGGGGTTTAGGGAGGAAGATGACGTGAGGGAAATAGAGAATGGGGAGAAAAGAAAACGACAGTTATGGATCTTCGCGATATAGTGAGGAGACACCACATGCACTCTAAAGGAATTGTAGAGTAGATTAGCTTACTTGTCTGTAAAGTGTTGTTGGTGCAGTTTGAATTTATTTTTTTGCTTTTCCATATAATTGCTGTACTGCATCAGTTATTGCATCAACCAGATGACATGACTTGACTTTATATTTTATTCCTTTTGATTCGTTTAACTTCCCTGTGTTTCACAAACTTTTTTCCCTTAACATCTTTTGTTTATTCTCTTTTTTAAGGTTTTCTCAAACCTTTTCATATGTCTTCTCCTTTATTTTATCGTTTTATGTCTGCTTAGCCCTCTTCTATAAGACTTACTCAAATTTTATTTTATACCCTCACATTCGGGTTCATGTTTTCTCTTGTCTTGCTTCCCTTACTCTCACTTTCTCATTTTTTTTGTGCTTACTCTCCTAAAATTTTCTTGTTTCACTTGTCAAGGAGGCAATTCCTTATGAATGATCAAGTCACGCGATCACAAATCATTTTGGTTGTTGTTGCATCGCTTATCGTTTTCGTATGAATTGAACCGGGGTTACCAAAATCGTAACCACCCCCTACCAACTCGATCTAAGTCGATGAACCTTAATTGGAGCTCGTTATTGTACCGTACTATCACTTTTTTGATCTCTTTGGTAGAAGGGAAGAAAATAACGGTGAAATCCCTGGATCTAAATCTTGTGGTATCCGAATGAAAATGGTCTTGAAAAGGGTCTTTCGGCTGCCCACTATAATATTTTGGTCGTCTTCTCCGGCAAGTGGGTAATGGAGACCCTAGTCTTCTTCTTCTTCTTCAACCTGTTATCCGCGTATCTTCTATCTCTGTTTTCCTTTTTCTTCTTCAAATTGTTGGGGGTGGGTTGGGAAGAATGGAGACCCAGTGTGAAAGTGACAAGCGTACAGGCGTCTATCCCTTGTCTCTCTCCTACTTACAAATATGAAATCTTACTCCAAGGACATTTGGGAACTTATTTTAAGCTCTTCAAATTTACCTTTCATCTTCTACTTACACCAAAAAGTTCAAGTCTTGTTTTCACACTTCAAAAGAAAAGAAAAATCACATTAAAAAATCGAAATCTTTGTCATAAAAGTCCTTAAGTTTATTAAACTATCAATACTTCTCTTATCAATTTTTCTCTGTTAGTCGTCCTTCTATCAATATTTCTCTTATCATTTTTGCTCTGTTAGTCGTCCATCTACTTCCACATTCTTGGGTGGTGATGTAAGTAAAACTTCTGGAAATTTCACTTCAGGAAGAATGTTCAGCAATGGAAGTTGGGTAAGCTGGCTAACTGTTGACTATGCTTGTATTTACTTCCCTGACTGATTAACTAGGGGAAAGAAAATTCTTTGAGGTTCTTCCTTACTTGTTTAGTCCCTTATTCTACAGCCTTCTACACAAAAAATTGAATAAACCTTTCCATTTCAATCTTTATTTAGAAGTCCAAGGTTCCAAAGCAAGTAAATATAGCAATTTAGGTAGCTATCTTTGTAAAATAGTGAGAAACAGAAAATGTGAAGGCCGAATAAGGCACTTCTACTTCATGTATGTATCCTGTGCTTTGCTAATGGAGAGTAATCACCTGTTTTTGCATAGTATACTACTAACTTACGGCCAAATGTATAAGGAACTATTTGGATAAAGTAGGCTGCTCCAACTAGAGCATCGGCTGGTCTGTTTCATGCTCTTCAGGCAGTACAAACTAATTCTATTAATGAATAATGTCACACTAAAAATTATTTCCCTCTCTCCATTGGAATCAAAGTTATTTACGTGAATACCATCCACATAGGCTCTGATAGCAATCCGCGATTTTTTTTTCCAGTACTTCTCTTCACAGTAGAAAAGCATAGAAGCAATTTTTTTTAGTAATATAGAAGTTGCTACTGTGAGTATAAACACAGTAGGGGCTTTCTTAATAAAGCCGCTACCCACAGTAGCAGCTTTTCACCAAAGTGTGCAAAAAGAAAACGTAAACCCGAGCCTACAAGGACTGTATTCACGTAAATAACTTTAATTCCGTCGCAGAGAGGGAAATACTTTTTGGTTTAACAATATTCAAGAAAAAATTCTCTTTTGTGGGGGTTACTTTTTATTTATTTGTTTTTGCTATTTTATGGTAATTGAATGGGAGAAATGATAGAATCATTCCGAATATTGTTTCTAGTTTAATTTCATTGAGTTCAAGGATAGTGTTTTTACCTTTTCTTCCAGATCTTGACGTGTTCCCCTAGTGTGTCCTTATTTAGTATGACACGCTATGTTACTCCGACACACGACACGACACTTCACTTGGATACTTCATTTTTAACTAAAAACTTGACTTTTTTCTACAAAATAGCCGAGTCGGACACTTGGACACTCGTATCCGAGTAGACACTCAAAACGTGTCTGAGTAACATAGATGACACGTGATTGAAGTTTCTTCTCTTCTACTACCTTTGGTGGACCTTCGATCCTCCCTCGTTCAAACTTAATTTATTGCTCACAAATTCTGCTACTCTAGAAAACTGTGCAGAACTTACGGCGTATTCTGACATGTATTTTCGAATTTTCTAGTTATCCTCTGAATGATGTAGCAGAGACTATAAAAGAGATTGGATCTTCTATCAGAAGAGTGATGGGAGGGACAAGTGGTATAATGTATGACTGCTTTCTTTTGCACCTATTTGAGCTTCCCTATAAACATATGATGAACTCACTTTTTTTTTCTAGTTTTGATAATGTCCCTTCTTCAAGCACTGATATTTTAGCTTTATTCTTCAAACAGATATGACATTCTCTTCAAGGCAGCATATGCTGAATTGAAGTCTACTAGCCAGTGCCCAGTTACATCTAAAGAATGTGAGATTGCAATCTGATTGAATAATCTCAATTGTAGTTATGAAAATCTGAACAACTATGTTTCGACAGGGGCTTCTGCACTCCAGGCTTCTATTGCTGCAGTGAGTTTGTATGGAGGGGCAACTGCCGGTTACCGGACAATATTAGATGCTCTTATTCCAGCTTCAGAAGTTCTTCAAGAGGTTGACTGATGATTTTACTGTGTGCTCGTTAAACATTGAAGTGAGCTCATTTCCTAGATAAACTAATGAGTAATGATCTACACTAACACATGCAGAGGCTTAAAGCTGGGGATGATCCCATCAATGCTTTTGTTCTCTCATCCGAAGCAGCATTTATCGGCGCCGAGTCTACTAAGAACATGCATGCACAGGTGGGTTTTTTGCTATGATTCGATGGCTTTGATCTAAGCTTTTCTGTGAATCAGACCTTTTATTTTTATTTCCTTTCATCTACTTTTCTTTGTGCTGCTGTAAAAAGTTGGACACCTCTTACAGTAGTATTACTAAATCAGTAGGACGGGTGACCCACGTAACCCAGAACGAGTCAAACAAGCAATGCAGCTGAATTGATCCTCTCTAATGCTTAGCTGGTGGGTTGGCATCTATTACAAAACCCTGGTGGGATGGCATCTATTACAAAACACGGCTACCTAAAATGGCTAATATCACAATTAATACTTCCTCCGTTTCTTTTTATAAGGAACAGAGAGAAAAGCACACATACCAAGGAACTTAGAGAGAGAATGAAGGGACCACTTGTTAATGAAAGAAAATCACACATATTAAGGGCAAAGTTGTAAATAAATGGAAAAGACTTTCCATTTTAAGTAATGTTCCAATTAATGACTATTCCTAAAAAGGAACATGTTCCTTATAAAAAGAAACGGAGGTAATACGTTGTAATTTATAACAACAAAATGAGAATGTGTTCCTGGACGTATTCCATGTACCAAAATTTACAACATTCTAGGTCATACTAAGGGGAACCGTGACATTGCCACTTATGGTTCGAGAAGGCGGTTTCGGTGAAGAGGCATCTTTCAACCAGTAGCGAAGAACTTGAACCAAGATTTTTGTCGTGGCAACGGTCACGGTGCCGCAGTCACGAAGATGATACAGGTGTCCTAGTGCCAAATATTAGCCAAGACCACGAGATATAGCTTGAATCGGCCTGAACGCAGATTGTTTGCACCTTTATAATGCGGTTAGTATCAATTTGATAGATTTGAAAACCATTACAACGTGGCTGATACGATACAATGGGGCCTTGTTTTGACACCATGCTGCCACTTACTACTGCTGCTTCTCGGGCTCATCTTTCGTTGCCGTGTCCTTTTGCTTCAATGGTTGCGAGCAGCTGCTTGTATCCTGCATGCTAATGGTATGGGTCTTATTTCAAGTTTCTTTCTTTGTTTACTTTCTGGAGGTTTTTTGGGGTAAAATAGGGGTGTATACCACTTGTTGATGTGATCTAGCCCAAGATGTGACTCTAGTATCTAGGATTGGTTATTGCACGAACCGAGACCTAGCACCCATGAGCTCGGCTCGGCTCATTAAAGGTTGAAGGGGCTGGGCTCAGCTTGTTAGATCGAGCTCTACTCATGAGCTCGGTTCGGTTTGATGTTTGGCTCTTGGAGGCTCGAGTTTGGTAGATTAGTAGTAGTCAATTGATCAATAAGCAACCATTTAGAAAATGTAATTTTCTAGGAAATAGTTTAGTTTTTAAAAAATGTAAATTTTTTAGAAAAAAGGTCCGTCGAGCGTTTTCACGAGCTCGAGCCTAGCTCAGCTTGAGTCGATATTTGACCGAGCTTCGACCGAGTCGAGCCCGAATTCTTCGCAAACAGGACGAAACCCTACTAGTATCAGATGCTTCAGAAAACCATTTGATTTTTGGTCATTTTCCTGTCCAGAAATCGTGGTGAGTTTCATAGATACAAATCGAATCTAGAGTCCTTTTGGAGGTTTTTTTAGGGTAAAAGCATAATCCTACAAATTGAAACATTTTGTTGATGAGGAAAATGTTGTAGTTTTTCCTAGCACTTGAAGGGGTCTTGTAATTGCTCATTGATAGTCAATCCTTGGCAACTGGAATAAGAGACTGGAACAGAGTAGGTTAAGAATTTGAGTCGGAAATCTTAAATAAGAGAGGATGAAGGCCGTTGATAAAGAGAAGAGGGAATTTAAGGAGGGACAATGTGGCGAGAGAAGTAAAGAGGAAGCCTACATGAATTGGAACTTCCAAAGAAAGAAACCGTATCTTAGGAGAGGCATCCCGAGGATAGTTACGAGCTAAACTCTACATTTCTGCAACGTTATGAACTCCTAAAGTGATAGAAAACCCTTGAGTCTCACTATTTCGCTTTGAAAATAAGTTTGAAAATTTGTGATTTTGAAAATCGATAGTGAGGTTGGGGGGGGGACAGACAGAGAGAGGAAAACGAGTAGAGATTAGAGAGGGTGGGAGAGAGAGAGAGGAGCTCCTATCATATACAAACTTTTCGTTTTCTTTGTTCTTTTTTCTCATGACTGTTGACCTGCTCCACCCCGCTAAAATGTCCATAGGGTCACCCTACCCATTACCAAGTCGGGCCATGACCTTGTGATACACAGCTGGGTCGTGATCTTATTTTGGGGAACTAGCCCACAACTAGGTCTACTAGATGGTTATCTTCCTAGAATGTGGAACTAACTAGATTCACTATTTCTAGTGTCACTTTCTATTCATTTATTTTGGCTAAAAAATATGCTTATAATACACTCTTAATATCTCTTACATATGATATTAGACAAATAAAAAAATGAGTATAACAATGAGAAACAAAAAGATTAAGGGTTTTTAAATGGCCTACCTAAAATTTATGGAAAATTTTATGATAGGCCTAAATTTTACAATGTCACCCAAAAGGTGGGTCCCTTAATACTAACCTTGTATTTTAGGGAATTGGTCTATATGACATCAACTAGATCTTAATGTGTGGTGTATGGCGCATCACAAACTTTAGTATGTGTACCGAGGAACACCGTATAACGTTTGGTGCATTTGGTGACATCGTCGTAGATTTTACTACATTTTGTTGAATCTTCGGATATTTTGTTGTTTTTGAACAAAATAAGATTTGTTTTAACTCGCCATCTCTGCCCTATTATTCCTCTCTATCTCCACATCCCACCACCCACCTTCTTCCACTCATTAGCATCATCATCCCCATCTTCTCGTAGACCTACCCAGTCATTCATTTCTATTCCTTGGAGTCCGCTGCCACCTTCCCACACTCTCGTTCCTCGCAACCTACCACAATCACGATGTTTCACCCACCCATCTTCTAATGTAGATATTGTGGCTTCGACAAGCTTCTTTCATTGTTCCCTATTCTGGTCACGGAAGCAGGATGGTGAGAAATGGGTTGTCGGGAATCGGGATTAGATCATTTTTACAAAAGGTACTATGATGGATGGTTTGGCATGATGGTGCAAGTGGGAAGAGACTAAAAAGGGGGCGGAAAGGAGGGAAGGGATTGGAGTGGTGGAGCCGTGGTGCGATAAGATTGGTGGAGGAATGTTATGTCCCGGGGGTGAAAGGGAAATTGGCTGGAGGAATTGGGAAGATGGTGGGCAAAGGGAGAAACATGTGAAAAAGAGGGATAAGGGTTTTCTTTATTTGTTTATAAATAATAGTCATATTCATCATAATCTACGATGATGTGCCATTAAGCATACCCACTATGGTAGTTGGCGCCAGGGAAACAAAACTCGGCCGTTACGTTACGTAACGGCCGTTATGTAACGGATTTTGAACTTGCCGCTACGCGAAATGCCGTTACGTAACCCCGCGATGAAATTCACGCCCAACTCGCCGCGTTGTCCGTTACGTGACGGTGACTCGCCGCATTAGAGCGTTTTTTTACCCGTTACATCCGTTACTATATGAAAATTGGTCAAAAAAAAGAAAGGGAATATATGCATAGTAACACAAAAACTATAGGGTCACACCAACGAAAGAAGAAAAACTTACCATAGGCTTCCAAGTTGAGTAATATATATGATTTAGTATCAATTTTTATATATAATATGACATAAATCTCATGTTTAAAGTAATCTTTTATTCACCATATGTGTAATGCACCCATATGATTGCTTTGGTCAAATTAAGTTATAAGAATACTTATAAAACTTCAAAAATGCCATTTTGAGGTTAAAATTCTAATTGTGTGAATTTTTTGAAAAAATTCACGCCGCGTCAACCGCGATTTGTCATTTTTCGACCGTTACAAGTCGTTACCGCGTCATCGCGACCGTTACCGCGAACGCGACGATATCCGCGATTTTCTTCCCTGGTTGGCGCTGCTCAGTAGTCCGTTTAAGCTTGTGCTGCTCCATGCACCAAAGCTACAGTCGATACTCCCTCCACCTTTCCCTTTTAATTGTTACAGTTTGGGGGATAATGAAGGAAGTTCTTCAATAATATGGTGTGATTGTTTGAGGTGTAGAGAAAGTGAGTGTTTAAAGATGGTTGGGTGGGTAGATGGTTTAGATGGGTAATTAAATGGGAATATAAAATGACAAGTGGGTCCAAAGACGTGGAAAAAGAGGAAGAAAAAGATGTGACATTTTACCAAAGATTGAATAAGTAACATTGTAACAATTAAAAAGGAACAAGCTAAAAAAGGAAAGTGTAATAATTAAAAGCGAACAGATGGGGTATTATATATTGCCAATGTTTCTTGTATTTTAGGGAAAATTTGCTTCAACAACACCAAATATGGCTTTAGTGTACCTAGCAACACAAACTTTAACACGTGTACTCGACAGTACAAACTTTGATGTGGGGTACATAAATTAGTTTAAGGTTGGAAATTTTCTTTTAAATTTATAGTAAACTTAGTTGTTATAATCTTAATTATGAACATACAAGCAAACAAGTCCATAAAATTCATCCCATGATTAAACTTAGGCATAAATAAAATCGAAAATAACATAATTATGTCACTCTTAACACCCTTCATCAAAGTTCGTGTTGCTGGGTGCACTTGTTAAAGTTTGTGTTGTTGGGTGCTCCAATTAAAGTTTGTGTTGTTGGCTGCACGCCTGCACCCAAGTCATAGGGTGTTGTTGAGGCCAATTTTCCCTATATTTTATGAAGTACCCAACTTAATTGTTTATAGTGGGTGACCACATGTACTGGGTTAACCATCCTTGCTGAAGCTCGGGAAAATCTACACATTTGACCTACTCTAGTCTTGCTTTAACATGATAAAGGTGTAGAATCTTTGTTTTTTTTTCCTGTTTTGGCCTTTTTCTTTCAGCTTTTTTTATATATCTTTGGCTGTTTTAATGCCACATCCACAGGATAGGCATTCATTTAGCATTCAAATAGCCTTTATCCCGCAGCATCTTAGGCATTTGCTGAATCAAGTCCTCTCTCTCTGTCCTGATTATTGCGTGAGCTGAGGGGGGAACTTAGCCAGATTTAGACTCCCGCAGACTTGTTTCACACTTTCAACTGAGCGGCATACCCAACACGACATACAACCAATTAAACCGAAGGAAGCTTGGACAGAAGGACAGCCGCTAAGCCTCCCTTCATCTGAGAGCGATAGACAATATGACTGAGAATAAAACTGCGGTGGGGAAGAAAGAAGTTCTAGCCTCTATCCGGCCGATCATTCCGCTGTTTGGCCTTTTTTTTTTCTTTTGGCTTAGAAAGCAAGTTTCGTCTCCTAAAATGGAATAAAAGACTTTTGAAATTCAGCATGAAACCAGCATCAGGTGGTTTCACTATGTGGAAATGACTATTAAGTTTAGTTCATTCTTGAAAGGATAATATTGAAAAGAGATTTTTTCTTATTAAAAAATGTAGTTTGAAGTTGGTTCCTGATGATTTATTATACTTATTATTTTATTCTTGTTTTTCTATATAATGGGCAAATATCTGGAACTTATTGCAGGCTGGCCGCTCAACATACATTTCCAGTGATATTCTAGCTTCTGTTCCAGATCCTGGTGCTATGGCGGTTGCCTCTTGGTACAGAGCAGCAGCTTCAGCTGTCAAGAAGTATCACCAGACATCGTAGTATAGTCCATCAATCACTAAGGCTTTGCATTGTGCACTGTTTTGGCTGCCGCCTTATGAAATTACCAGTACTGGAAAGTTGGATGGGGAGAGTTTTAGCGGACTTCATAATATAGGCCCAGCATATGTTGCCCACTTTTTTCTGTAAGCCCCCTTTTTCTGGCAGCAGAACTGATCTGTGTAATTTTTGTGTATATGGACTACTATAGTCTGGTCATCTACTAAATTCCTGTGTATCCTTAAAAGGAGAATGATCAGATTTATCGAAGCTCCTGCTGAGAGTATAAATCCAAGTGCAGAACGTGGTTACATTTTAAATCATTGTTTGAATTTCCTTTTCTGTACTTTTTTATTCTATATTCACAAGTTTTTGTGCATCTTTTTAATGACACAAACCAGAATCTGATTATGCAAGAAGAAACAAGTTTTCCTTGTGGAAAATTATTTCCTTTAACACAGTTAGTGGCGGATTTAGGATTTTCCAAATGGTGGTTCACCATCAATTACCGATCACGTATAAGAATCAAATTTTATTTCTTCAAAAGTAATCCTTAATAAATCTTGATTTCTAAAGAAAAAATAGTAATAATAATGATAAATATGAAATATGAAATATGAAAATCAAATGCGAATTCAACTAAATGAAACAATCACATCAGCATAACTCCAACAAACAGCAATAACCACAATTTGAAATCCAAATTAAAAAATCAAGAATCGGAAATTAAACATGAATTAAAGTATTCAACATAAATAGAGTATCTAAACGGAGTCGATCATTTGACACCCTCACCACAAAAACAAATGCTAAAATATGACTATAGATAACAATATAGTAATAACATGAGAATTAGACGAAAAGAATTCCAACCAAAAATTACAAAATAAAAACTTAAAACTAGTAAAAATATACAACTAAAATCCGAGGCAAAGACAGTGTACAATAAAAAGAAAACCAAATTAATCCACACTTGAAACTTGAAAGCACTTTGTCCAAGTATAAGCTTTCTCATGAAAGTACTTTGACCGCTTAGAAATTCCATTTAAGTTATCTTTATCTTTATAACTCTTTGAAAAGCCCCATAATTTGTTTTCTTCGCCCAACCCTCCATTATTGGATTATAGATTTTGGTATTGTTTCCCTTAATTGATATTTTATTACTTCTCAAAGGCCGAGGACTTTGTGAGTAAGTTGGATTATTGTTGGTTATGGTTATTTTACTAATTTGCAAAGACCGAGAGATTTGTAGGGTATGAATATTTATTGTCATTGGACATTCGATTGTTAAATTTAAGTCAACAAATAAATTTGGAAGATTAATTCCTGGTCAATTGGAATTGTTTGATCACTTATTTAATCCTAAGATAAAAGAGGAATATTAATTGAATACATGTTATGTGTTGGTTGTCTGTTTAGAGTCCAACATCGAATAACTTATTGATACTCAAAGTGGAAGTGAATAGCAATAGCTTTAGACTTGTGCACATCTGAAGTTCTGGATTAGTATGAGTTGGAGTACATGTTGGTAGCCCATGACTTTCCTTGTGGTCGGACTGATCACCGTACCCTATTTTATTTTTAAAGGTTCGTCGATATTGTAGGTCAAGAGGTTACGGTCGCGCCCGTAACTCGTCTTCTATTTTGAAGGCTGTTTTGGTTAGACAACTCGATCCATTGTCAATTCGATTTACTAAATGATTATCATGTTGTATGTCTTGTGAAGTCAATTCTTATTTACGAGTTGAAGTCTTGAGGTATCTTTATTGATCATGTTTTATTGCTTAGTAGTATCATGATTAGGTTTCGTATTTTACTTTATTGATGTATGTACTCAGCTTTGCTGATTACGTGCTGTTCTGTGTTTCGATCATGGCTGTGCCTATTGATCCTATGATAACCCTTTAATGACGAGCATTTTTCAATTGAGTAATTGCCTACAGGTTTGGAAGGCATGATGCATCGTCTCAATTACTCATTTGGGACTTGGGAAGTGTTGATGAGATATCGTTTCATTACTTTTATTGTCTCTTGCATTTACGTTATTTTTATCAAGTTGTTTTATAAAATATTTATTTTAAATGCTTTAAGTTGGTTTTGAATTATCTTTCGAGGTTTGGATAATGATTTGACAATTATTATGTCTTAAGTATTTAATAAATTTTTATTTAATGTTTTTCCCCTGCAAAACTCTGAGTAAGCCGATACGTTTTCACACGGGCGATAATGCCTTGATAATTCTCTATTTTCATTGGGAAAATATATGTTTTATAAAGAGAGAATTGACAGGGTGTTACAACCCACCACCACCAGATCCATTAGTAGAGGACCTACCAACACCAAAGCCACCAGCAGAAACCCCAAAACCACTAACAGAGAGAACACCACATAATTTACCAAAAGAATCAAAACAAACAATCTTACCCAATTTTTGCATCCTCTTAGCATAATCATAGGAATCCTCTGGTTCAAGAGCACGAAGGGCACACACAATCTGCCTCACAGATCTAGGGTTTTCAACCCTAGAAATCTGTTTCCCTTTCCTCCTCCCCGGCCAACAACCCATCTTCCTTTACATCTTCTTCTCTGTCCTACGCCATCTTCACCTCTTTGCCTTCTCCTTTTTATTCCTCTTTTCCCTCCTCTTTCACTCTCACTTCTTCAGATCACTAGAAATTTCAACAAAATGAAACTTCCCAAACTCAGAATCCAAACTCGAATCTTCAACGTCACTCCAAACAATCGAGGTTTATATCTTTGTGCTTCAAGAACCTTACCTAAAGCCCGACAGGCATAGGGGCCCATAACCTTCTTCGCACCACCACTCTCATATAATCGCTTGGGCTAAGGAGATTCATGTTCAAATGATTAAATAACATCATAGATGAACATTGTTTCGTCTTCATCCCTAGATTTAAAGTGCGCGTCAACAAGTGGCTTCAAATCAGGGACGTCATACTTTTTTTTTGGAGAGGATAGTGGATTTGGTCATCTTTTTTGGAGAGTGAGAGTTAAATAGAGAGAGACGAAGATGGAGAAGGATGAACAGATTGAAATGAAGAGAGAGAAGTAGGGAGATGAACAGAGAGAAGAGAGAGGAAGACAAACCCTAGAAGAACGGAGGAGGAAGGAGATGAATAGAGAGAAATGAAATGGAGAAGGATGAAAGATCGAGAAACTGATGAACAAACCCTAGAATTGGAAGGGTTTGTGTTAAAATCAGTTGAGAATCATAAATGGGGGGTTGGGAAATCAGTTTTTTGGTGGGAATCATCAATTGGGTGGGTAGGTTTAGATAGGATTAATTAGCTTTGTTAAATGAAATTAAAGTGTGGTTAAAAATTTAAGTAAGGGTATATATGTCATTTTACAAGCAAAATTTTACCAAATGTAGAAACTCTGTAAAGTGTATCCCTTATTTCCAAACACCCTTCTTTAGAAACTGTATCACTTATTTTAAAACGGTGGAAGTGTATACTCTTCAAACAACGACTTCATATACTTCCTCCGTAAATTTTAATCGCTACACTTCTAAAAAGACGGTTTCCTAGGCAAAATTTGGAAGGGTGGTTAATTGTGTATAAGGGTATGTGATTAATTATATTAGTGGGGACCATTTGAGGGAATTAAAAAAAAACCGTGAAAGGCCACCACCACCACCACCACCTGAAATCCCCCATCACCACCCACACCCACACCCTAACACCCACCCCTTTAAACCTCCACCCCCACCCCCTGAACCTCCAGCGCAACCACCATGGCACCACCGCCAAGGCACCACCCTCACCCTTAGCGAAAACAACCACTAATTCGACCAATAACCACCACAGCTCCCTCCACAAATCGTCGCAAACAACCGCAGCCCATCGCCACCACCACAGACCTTTTGAAAACCACCACAGACCTTTTCGAAAACCACCACCAAACACCCCTTTTCGACAACCAGCCTGACGCCTCACCTCCACCTTTTTGAAAAAAAGCCACCACCACCTCCACCTTTTCGAAACCCCAACCCAGATTTCGAAACCTCCTCCCCCAAATTTCGAACCCCAACTCGAACACCCCAACCCAGATTTCAAATCTTCTTCGATCGAAGTTTGTGTCGATTATTCAGCTTCGATCTTCGACTTTCTTCGGTGATACGGTTCAAGATTCTGGTTATTAGGGTTCTATGGTGGCGGCGAACTAGTAGGTTTAGGTTGTTAGGGTTATGTGATGGTGGTGGACCGGTGGTCCTAGGTTGTTAAGTGATTATGAAGGTTCTGTAGTGGTGGCCTCGCTGATGGTGGTGGTGGTAGACTGGTGGTGCATGAGATAGTAGATGATAGAGGGTGGTAGCAGTTGGTAGTTGGTTGAAGGAGATGGTGGTGGTGGGTTGGGGTTTGATGAATTGTTGAAGATGGATGGATGGTTGATTAATTGAGTTAGAATTAGGTAAAAGTCATTAGGTTAAATGATATGTTTATAGTTAGTAATTAATTAAGATTTAATTTTTAAAGTAAGGGTAATATGGTAAATTCACAGCAAAAAACTTACCAAAAATAGAAAGAAAAAGAAGGGTAGTCATTAATTCCAAATTGCCAAAAATAGGAAGTGTAGCAATTAAAAAAAAACGGAGGAAGTATAATAAGTTTCCTTCAAAACTCTTTAATAAAGACATCAAAATGCAACAAGGTCATTATCTGAGTTTCGGTACGAAGTTAATTATAAAAAATTTATATTTTTTAGCGTACATAACACTTAGCGTGATGATGCTAAGGGCAATATTATTCTCCCTCGAGCATTACGACGTTAATAACTCAAATGTACAACAAAATCATATTTAACGTCATATTAAATAAAGCATAAGCAAGATTTATACATGAGCAATATGCATCGAATAATACTTAACAAAAATGACATTAACATGCGTTAATAAATAAACTACAAAATATTGCATATAATTCGAAAAATAAAATAAAACAATGTTGCCATAATAGTATAACGAGACAGCAAGAAGAACGAAAAAAAGGGAAGTAGGCACTGGATCGCGGAGGTGTGAAGTTGATCGCAAGTCACGACACGTGTACTGCCTCCTTCCTTGCCACAACGATTTTTTTCGCAATTCAACCAAAATTTTCCATACTTGCTTATAATCAAAGCTTCAAAACTTAATATCATAAAAAACCCTATTTATGCATTCTAATTCATGTAACGAAATCATCAAAACTTGAATTAATAAATTTCAAAAAAAAATAAACAAATAAAAATTTCAACATTTATAAAGGAAATAAAAATTAGCCCTAATCCTATTAAAACTTAACCATTAACATGCTCATAATTCTACAAAGACAAGGACATGAATAATGACTACAATAAACACTAAAACATGATAGATCTAGTTCTAAATAATAAAATTCAAAATTTAAGTTCATAATAAAAAAAAACATTTAACATAAAAAATAAAGACTAAAATTCACAAGTACTAACCCTAAACATGCTTCTAACGAATTCAACATAGAACATGGTAAATCAAAGAATTCAATGTACTACTATCATTAAATATGACAAAATAACATTCATAAAATAAATCCGAACAAAAGACTACGCTTCTAACATGGTTCTAACGCACTTAAACGACTAATTAAACTCTAATGTACTAGAACAGGTGTTAGTTACCTTGATTTTAGGGCAAACACGATAGTTACCTTGATAAAAATTTGATTACTCACACGTCCAATTCCGATAAAAAACGAATGAGATACAGGGCAAACACGATAGGCGTATAAAAATAGACGAACATGGTGAAAGAGAGAAATAGACGTGTGGATGAGTAACCCTAGTGGGGAATTGCTGTCTTTCTTTGTGGGCAGCAATATTAGATTAGGGTATCAAAAATGGTAAGGACATGGGATGTCAAAGGGTTTAAAAAGGCAAGGATTTGGGAGGTGATTAGAGCTATACCAAAAATAAGAAAATTCTGATTTAAACCAAATCAAAATTCCCTCCTTTTCCTCTTCAAAATTTTCGGACCTCTAGTACATCCCACCAAAAGAATTCGGCCCTCTTACTAAGCGATGACAAGCGGTTTTTAGTCGGTCCAAGATAAAATTAACGCTTACAATAAAAATTATTACAAGGTATTTAGTTTTGTAAAAGTAAATAAAATACTAACTACATATATATATATATATATATATATATATATATATAGATAGAACTACCCAAGACTCGGCAGCAGCAGGCATTGTACTCAGGAACTCTTCGGGCCAAATATTAAAGGCAAAGGCCTACAAATTGGGAAAATCGTCTCCTCTGATACCTGAAGCTACTGCCCTTCGTAATGGCCTTCTCCAGGCCCAAAACATGAAGATTACAGACTTAATCATTGAAGGAGATAATTTAATAGTCATCAACATCTTGCAAGGAAAGTAAAACATCCCACGGTGCATTCAGACTCTCATTGACGATATTCGACAGATTCTCACTACTTTCAAGTCTACAAGGACAATACATATCTTCAGAGAAGCTAACAGAGTAGCTGACTACATCTCCAAACAAGGACATCTCATAACTCAAAAAGCTCAGGAGTATGACCTCCAAACGGATAAAACGTTGTATCAACTTTCTCTTTTAGATAGCTTAGGGTTCACCCTTGAGAGAAGGGTCACCTAATACTTTTCTCTTGTATCTATTAAATATATATATATACATTTTCAAATAAATACACGAGCAACCAATACATTTATACATTTTCAAATAAACACATTAACGCAACAACTTAAATACTTCCAAGACTTTCAAAATAAATGAAATATAAATATAAATATAATTAAAAGTAGAATACATATATATATATATATATATATATATAATTTAATTAAATTAACGCCCGAAATTACGAGGAGTTACAAGCATAATTCAAGATAATTAAATCAAGAAACCTATAGGTGGCCGATGAACCTCCAATACAGGACAACATGTTCATCATATTTCCCTCCAATATTTCACTTTAAGTGATCAATAGCTTAATGAAAGTCATCACTTAGGACATGTACACGTATATCGCATTTCATTTAACCACATGTGAGTATATTTAATCCAATATCATAAATCTCAATTTATATATGGCTTATCCAGAGAGCCGATATTTATTCATAACCATCAATTTGTGAACTTCAATTATCCCTTTATGACTGATTCAGTTACTTGCAACTTCTTATGTTTTTTTGATTTTTCCTTTCATAAAGTTTCAATAATAATAATAATGACGATAACAATAATGTTAATATAAACAATATCGTTAATAGAAATTGCAACATTAACAATAATAACAACATTAACGATGATGATGGTGTTGGAAATAATAATAACATTAACAATAGTAATAACATTAGCAATAATAACGATAAAGTTAATAAGAATATCGTTAATAGCATTGATATCATGAGAACAATAATTATAGCTTTAACGTTAATTATTGTCACATCAACCGTTATACGATTCATTGCGTCACCATACTGCTTTATTGTCCATAGTCATATTTCAATTTTAGATAGACATATAAATATTATTTACTTTAATGGGGTCTCTGTTTGGATGGACATCGCAGATTACCTCGTGAAACATGTCCAAAAGTTAAGTCACGAGTAGATCAACACTCTTGATATTCCTCGTCTACGATATTAGAGTCTATAATAAATGTTAATGAGATCTAAAATTAGTTACCTAAATACCCCTTTTGATGTTTTCTGTTTCTTTTTTTTAATAAACGAACTTGTATAATTCAAATAACTTAATGAAATGCTGAATTATTTAAAAGAGGGTTAATAAATCAACCTTTATTAGTTTCAAGAAATATAAGAAACCATTTTAAGTATATAAAAATACCACGTAAATCTAATTAACATTGTTAACTCACTATGAATAAATAAAGAAAGCACTTTTTCTTTTTTTTAAACATAATACAATAAAAGGGGACGGGGAGGCTTCATGTTAACCAAAAACGAAAGAAAAGAAATGAAAGGGAGTCGGGGGCACAAATAGGGAAAGAAGAAGGAGGATGGTGGTGGTTGGGCGCATGTGGTTCGCGGCGTAGGTGGCCAGAGTATGGGGCAGTGGCGAGTGTGTTGGTACTGTGGGATGGGCGAGGTTTTACGAAGGGTGTTGCAGTTGTCTTGCCGGTGTTGCGAGATAGCAATGGTCCGAGGTGTAATTGGTAGTGCATTGATCAGGTTGAGTGCACAATTTTTCTAGGCATTGATTGCGGTGGTTTGAGGCATTGTTCGATAATTTTGGGTGTTTGTGGTGGTGTTAGTGGAAGATTTGAGTTTTTAAAGCAAAAGAGAGAAATTTGAAGAAATGAGAGAAAATTGAAGCAAACCTTTGAATGATTGTGTAGCTTCCGTGATCGGATGAGTTTAGTATTGTGTATTTATAGTGGATTTTAATATGAAAATGTGTTCTTTAGTCAAGCTCCACTAATGATGAAGATTTGAGGATTAAAATTGGGATTTACTTTTTAACTATGGTGGTAAATTGCTCAAATTTTGCTGGGTTTTATTGGTTGAATATCAATTGTATTTGACAGGATTATAGAAGGGTTTGATTTTCTTGGCTCTCATCGTTAGGGGCATTCACACGGGACAGAGCTCAGCTAGGGATGAAGAAGAAGATGGCTTGGAGTATATAAGGGCATTAATTATAATTGCAACAACTCTGTTTGGTTTTTGACATTTTGTGATTTAAGCTGTATATATGATAAGTGGACTTTAGGTTCACTTATTTGCATGTAGTTTTAGGGCATTTAGATGCATTTTCGGTCATTTAATTTCCTTTTCCTTCCCTTTTTTATCATTTCTTATAATCTCATGTTTAGCATTTAGTTTAATTCATTTGCATATAGTTAGGGTGCATATAGGTTATTGCATTTGCATATGCATACCCCCTCCCCCATCTAATGTTTGCCTTGAGTGTTTTGAAGATTTACAAGCAAGAAAGAGGCTCATAACAGAGGAGCGGGCGTTCCATAGGAGAGGGAGCGTGCGCTCCATGGGTCAAGAAGTGAAGAGAAGGAAACAGGTAATGGAGCGACCCAGGAGCGTGCAGGGAGCGGGCGCTCCATATTACAAGGAGCGGGGCGCTCCATGCCCAGATTTTGGTATTTCGGTTTCGGTTTTGTATCGGTCGATTTCGGTTTTGTATCGGTTTTTTTAGACGGTTTCGGTTTTGTGTTTTATGGTTTTGCCCTTAGTACTTTGGGGTATAAAAACCCTTTTTTGTAATAATAATGAGAATCCTTTTAATTGCTGAATCATTATTAGCTTAATTAGAGAGAGAAACTTAAGAGAGAGAAGTAGTTTTTAGAGAGATAAAGTAGATCTTGAAATCAATTTGAAGCTTTTTGAAGGTATTTCCATTAAGTTTTTCATTTGTTGTTCATCTATTTAGAGTATTTCTTCTATCTCTTTGCTTTATTTTGCCTTAGTACTTGCTTATCTTGTTTTAGCCTTTGATTAGTGTTGGTTAGTTGATGTATAGCTCATTTATAATATTTTCCACCATTGTTGATCTTCATTTGATACCTCAAGCTTTTTATTTTGCTTCTTAATGGATTTAGAGTAATTTCTTAGCTAGGGGAAGGGGATGAACTAGGTTGATCATGAGTTGACCTCAAAAGTCAAGCTAGGGGGTTAGATTTAGGTGAAATTGGGTTGTCTAACCTATTTAATTGCTTGATCATCATTTGAACTTGGTTTGGGGATCAAAAGTGAAGGATTGAGAGATGAAACTTTTGATGGACCTTAGGTTAGTCAATAGGTTGACTTCACCATGAGAATAGGTGTTAGGCTTCCTAGGACTTTAATCGAATCGCTATGAGTTGTGAAAATACTTGATTGATTGATTTTACCATGAGAATAGGTAAAATTGGTTGATTAAGTCCTCCTAATTAGCTCGAGAGAGTAATTAGGAAACATATGAGCGACTTAGTCCCTTAGTTGACCCTAATGAATCCCCTTGGCTTGACAAATAGGTTAGTAATTGGTTAACTAGTGATTCCCCTAACCCTAGTGTCTTCTTATTATTGTTAAACCCAAATCATTTAGTTTAATTGTTAGCTAATTAGTTCTTATTTTCTTAGTTAATCAATTAATCTCTAAAACCACTAAAAATAGGCTTAGCTCGCTTAATTGCTTTCAAACCTTGCTAATCCTTGCTTCCTCGTGGATTCGACCCTTCCTTACCCTATATTAGGCTAAGTTAGGTATATTAATTTGGCACGTGCAACGACCGTGTCAATATATAAGTTGTACTCCTTACTAATGAAAATTTTCCAAATAACATAGAGAAAATTTATTGAAACGAATACAAAATAGTTGGTTAAGAAAATGTTAATATTAAATAAAACACTACTTACGTCAAGGATCATTACAATACAAAATAGGAAAATTTGGATCAAACACCACAAACAATACGTTTGTTGCAAAAAGCAGCACCAACAAAAAAGGTGCATAAAACAACACAAACTTTTCTTAATTGGTGCATAAAACGATATAAGTGGTTTCTTGGCCTGAGACTCCCTACTTCCGGTGAATCCTTAGTATTTTAGTTTTTTTTTTTATTTCTATTACCCATACACTGTAGACATTCCTTTTGATTTCTTCCTTGAACATTTGCCACCCATCCTCCAATTCTAGGATTTGATAAACAAAATCAATTCGGGAAAATTTTAAGGTTTCAAAGAGGAAATCAGGTGATTTTTAGATCTAGTAGTTTATTTAAAGTGGAGGGAAAAAAGATAGCAAAGTAAAAAAAAAAGCTAAAATACTTAGGATTCACCGGAAATAGGGAATCTCAGGCAAAAAAAACCACTTATGTCGTTTTCTGCACCGATTAGAAAAAGTTTGTGTTGTTTTGTTCACCTTTTTTTGTTGGTGCTGGTTTTTGCAACAAACGTATAGTTTGTGCTGTTTGATCCAATTTTTCCTACAAAATATAATTGTCGTCTTTAAAATAAAATCATAATAAATCATAAAATTCCATTTTAATACCTTTATGTTTGATAAATTAATTTATTAATCTAAAAAACTCGAGGTATTACATTTATCCCCTTATAACAATTCTGTGTGCCCACCTCCTCTTTGACGTATGACACTCCCTATAACATATAACTACCCCTTCTCTGGAATAAACCTTTCATCTTGTTTTAGTAACTTTACATAAAATTATTATTAGCACATAAGATAATACACTTAGAGCTACATTTCACAAAAATCATGACATAGTATTACAAAAACTATTACTTCCTCGGTTTCAATTTAAATGCAATGGTTTTCATTTTTGGATGTTTCAAATTAAATGCAACAAATTCAATCTTTCCATATATAATATGAATTTTACATTAGAAATTAGAAAATTGCCTACTTAAAAATTAAATCATAAGTTATACTACCCAAATTAAATCATTTAATAACCTAACCTAAATTAATTAACCTAATCTCCTACCATTTGTCTCTTCGATACCACCAGTCACACACACCCATCACCACCAACTTCTATCTTCAACACCTACAACCATCTTCCATCTTCCATCTTCCATCTTCATGAGTCATCTGTAGGAACATATAGATGCGAATAGCGGAATTGCAGGAAACTATTTCCTAACATCTATCACAGAATCATGCATAACAATTAATCGAATTATATATAATTGCATATTTACTTACCAATTGTCACGCGACTTGAACAGGTATGAAGAATCTGAATACTGCAAAGTATATTCACGAATCGGATTACTTCAGAGATAAAGAACTACACTTGTAGTTCCTCTATTCAGTCCACGAACACCAATTAATACCCACGTCTGCTAGAACGGAAGAGTATGAACTATTCACTCTCTTGCTTTGATGGGTTAGGCGCCTAGACTAAAGAGGGAGAAGGGTTTTCTTTTTCTCTCTTTTGTGTTACTGACTAACTGAATTGCACTATCTCTCTTCTTATTATATCTATATATAATAGACAGAGATTAGGTTAAGAGAAACCCTAATCACCCTAATAGTGGTCGGCCCCTTATAAGCCTTTATGGGCTTATAATTATCTTTTATTAATTGGTGTTACTTAGTGTGACCTTATAGGATTAATTATATTAGTTGTAGCCCAAACCAATTTGTCTACTAACCGTAATTTATTCTCTAGCAAGCAAATACGGTTACTAAAATAATTAACTATATTATCTCAATAAATACAATCCTATTTATATTCAGTAATTGCGAAAATTGTCTAAGGACATATTCCTTCAATCTCCCACTTGTCCGTAAGACAAGTACGCAATGTCAAACTCCTTAAGTCTCTTAATGCCAAATTTGATAACACAATGTCATTCTCAAATTTTGTTTCTTGATTGCTGAGTTCGAACTGTTCTCATAAAGGATTAACACTTTAATCACATTCCGCATGGCCATGCAATTTTCAGTTCTTGCTCATCAAGAGGCCCAGACACCATTCCTATCTGATAGGAGAACTTATCCACTCTTGTATGACCATAACTCCCACTCAACTTTTAGCTAACCTGAACATTGCCTTTATAACCTCCTTTTACGGCACGACGTTTAACAATGTCAAGGTTAAACCAATTATATTGTGGTAATCATGACATATTCATGTCTAAGGAATCCACCAAATATATTATATTTTGCTTCTACTTTTAGAATCTAATTAGGTTAAGTCACAATGTATCGAATATACATCCATATAATCAATTAAACATCTCTATGTTTCCATAGCCCATGGAACTGCGCTATCAATTAATTATACACTAGCCTTTACATAAATCACTTATGTCCAATTTAGTGATTTGGACTAGGGACTTTTAAATAAAGTTGTGATTCAGTTCACTTTATAGGGTTCCATTATCAAAACTTTTATGATAAATCCTATATGAATACACAAATTATTTGGACATTTTATTCAACGCTAAACCAAACGATTAAATAAGAAATAAACATTTTATTTTATTGATAAATATTCAGAACATAATGAAAGTCTTTACAATTGCAAACAAGAAGTAAACAACCTAAAGCCATTCTCCCATATGTTTCAGCCCCATAGACCTAGTATGACTCTCATGCTTAGGTTGAGCAAGCGATTTAGTAAGTGGGTCTGCCACATTCTCATCAGTGTGAACCTTGCTTACTTTTACATCCTCTCTTCCAACGATCTCTCGAATAAGATGGAATTTTCTGAGAACGTGTTTTGATCTCTGATGTGATCTAGGTTCCTTCGATTGAGCAATGGCACCATTGTTGTCGCAAAACAAATCAATGCCATTCTCAATGCTAGGGACCACACTAAGTTCTGAAATGAACTTCTTGATCCAAACACCTTCCTTTGCCGCATCGGCTGCTGCAATGTACTCTGCCTCTGTTGTAGAATCTGCGATGGTACTCTGTTTGGAACTCTTCCAGCTCACAGCTCCTCCATTAAGACAAAAAATGAAACCAGATTGGGATCGGAAATCATCTTTGTCACTCTGGAAGCTCGCATCGGTGTATCCAGTAACAACCAACTCTCTTTCTCCACCATATACCAAGAAGTGATCCTTAGTTCTTCGTAAGTACTTGAGGATATTCTTTGCAGCCATCCAGTGTTGATGGACATAATGGAACATAGAATACATAATGGAACCTATCGCTGAAGCATAAGGAACATTACTCATTCTCTTGACCTCATCAGGTGTTGATGGACACTGAGTCTTGCCAAGTGATGTGCCATGTTGCATGGGAATGAAACCTCTCTTAGAGTTTTCCATCTTGAACCTAGCAAGAACCTTATCAATATAAGTTCCTTGACTAAGTCCAATAAGCCTTTTAGATCTATCTCTATAAATCTTGACTCCCAAAATGTACTCTGCCTCTCCTAAATCTTTCATAGAGAAACAATTCTTAAGCCATCCTTTGACTGACTCAAGCATGACTTTGTCATTTCCTATAAGAAGTATGTCATCCACATACAAGACTAGAAAGGTTATACTACTCCCACTCAATTTCTTGTATACACAAGATTCCTCTTCATTTCTGAGGAAACCAAACTTTTTGACTGCCTCGTCAAATCTGAGGTTCCAACTCCTGGATGCTTGCTTTAGTCCATAAATGGACTTCTTAAGCTTGCATACCATCCCTGGATTTTCTGGATCTTCAAAACCTTGAGGTTGTGTCATATACACATCCTCTTTCAAGAAACCATTCAAGAAGGCGCTTTTGACATCCATTTGCCATATTTCATAGTCATGAAATGCAGCAATCGCAAGGATTATCCTAATGGATTTTAGCATGGCTACTGGGGAGAAGGTTTCGTCATAGTCTATACCATGAACTTGTCTGAAACCTTTTGCCACTAACCTATCTTTGAAAACACTAATGTTTCCGTCTTTGTCTGTTTTCAACTTGAAAATCCATTTGCATCCAATGGGTTTTACTCCATCAGGCAAATTAACCAAGTCCCATACTTGATTTTCAGACATAGACTCCATTTCGGATTTCATGGCTTCAAGCCATTTGTCGGAGTCCTGACTCTCCAAAGCATCTTTGTAGCTAGTAGGTTCATCACTTTCTAAAATTGTTAATTCAGAATTTTCATTCAAAAGAAAATCAGTAAATTTTCTTGACGGAATGATGGTCCTACTAGATCTACATTGGGGAACAACAGGAGAAGGATCTCGGTCGTTAGACTCAGAAACTTCGCATGGATTAGATCTAAGTGGGACGGTAGGAGGTTCGTGGATAGGATTCACCACCTCCTGAGCATTTTCATGCCGGGCCGCCTCTAATGGGGTGTTAACCCCATCCATTTGTTGCTCATCTCGAAATTCTTCGAGATATATATTTCTCCCACTTGTCTTCTTGGAAACAAATTCTTTTTCAAGGAAGACACCATCGCGAGCAACAAACACTTTGTTTTTGCTACGGTTGTAGAAGTAATACCCCTTGTGTAACACCCCGCCCAAATCGAACTTTTTCATTAAATAAAACTCGTTGGGGGAAAATCCACGAGGGTTCGACTCGGATGGCGTGCTACCGCCGCACTTATCTCCTTGGAAATAAATGCAAGGCTAATGGGTAACATCACACTAAACTCAAATTAAATTAAGTTTTACAACAACTAAATTGTTTAAACAAAACACTAATTAATATAACGTCTCAGAGTCTCAGCGGAAACTAAATTAAAACTATGTGGATGACAACTCTAAAAATTCTCTCTTTGTTTCCCCCAGTCGATCACCCACCTGCACAAATACATTGAAAAGAAACAAGAGAGACAAGCTCCCAAAAATCAGAAAAACTGAGTAATTCCAACTCCATCCCGTAAAATACTTAAGTTGAAAATACTTTGTGAAAATAATAGGTTAATAGAGGCGAAAGCATAGCACATATACATATATAAATACAATTAATAATCACATAAGTGCATACGTATATATATAAGATTAATAATCACATAAGTGCATACGTATATATATAAGATTAATAATCACATAATTTCAATTAATTCAATAATTCAGTATTATCCGTTTATTTAAGGAGAGGAAAGAGAACGCCAGTAAGCCGGGGTCAATCCCTAGTAACTACTTACTTCAAGGGTGTAGGCCGGGGTCAATCCCCAGTAACTACCTACAAATGTTATAATGGCCAAAACAGAGTCCCTAGTGTGCACACCCCTTCTAACTTGGAACACATCAAGATAGAAGGAAGACAAATAACAGAAAAATCAGCATAGTAACAAAGAAACCTGTAGGTGGCCGCTGAACCTCCCATACAGGGCAACCTGTTCATCATTTCCCTCCGATATTCCACTTTAAGTGATTAATATCTTTTATGAAAGTCATCACTTAAATCATATACACATATACAATATCTTATTTAACCAAGTGTGAATATATTCATTCCAATATTCATAACTCAATTTATTCGCGGCTTATCCAGAAAGCCCATATTCATTCATACACAAAAACCATCACTTGTAAATTTAATAATCCATTTCCAATTTATAACCAATCCATTATCAATTTTCATTCTCAAACTTTTAATAACGATAATAGCATAGTAACAATGATAATGATAATAATAATAATAATAATAATAATAATAATAATAATAATAAGTAATAATAATAATATTATCATAATGAATAATAATAATAATAATAATAATAACATTAACAATTAATCTTTAATTAAACAAATACCGAGAATAAAAGATATGATTATTTATCAAGATCGTCGTTAACATTGGAATAATTGTCATATCGTTCATAGTCCATGGTCCATAGTCATTATTCATATCCATAATCCATTAGTCATGTTACTAATCATAATCCATATTTAAATCAATAGTTATAATTCATAATAATTTTCATTATTATAATTCACATTTCAAATCACATAGTCACGTAATTAAATTAATTTTATACTACGGGATCTATGTTTAGATGGACATCGGAAATTACCTCGTGACGCGTGCCCAAAAGTTAGATTCACGAACAGATCAAAGCTCCTGATAATCCTCGTCTACGTACTCGGAGTCTACAACGAGTTTTTAACGAGATCTAAGTTAGTAACCTAAATAACCCCTTTTTATTAATAAACGAGTAATTCAAATTAATCTTTGAAAAGTTCCTTAATTATTTAAAAGCATTATTAATAACTCAAAATCACATTTTAGAAACATTTAAGAAATCATTTTAAGTATTAAAAGGACTAAATCAATTTAACTTAGAATATGATATCTAAACAAAGTAACTTTATAAACTAAATAGATAATTTAAAAGAAAATATTCTTTTTTGTTTAAAAAGAAAAATAAATATAAAAGGGGAGGGGGAAGAATATCTGATTCAAAGAATCAGTTGAGAAGCCAAAAAGGAAAGAACAGAGGAAGGAGAACAGGGCACGAAGAGGAGAAGGAAGAGGGGCGGCTGGTTGGGCGGCGTGGCTCAGGTTCAGGCGGCTGGTTCAGGCGGAGGTGGGAGGTGAAGTGGGCGCAGGCAGCCGACGGGGTGGCTGGGCTGCGGTATTTCGCGGGTTGAGGGGCGAGTTGCGGGCTGGCTGCGAGAAGAGCAGACGCAGCGAAGGGGGGAGGAAATGAGTGATGGTGGTGCAGCGGTTTTCCGGCGAAGAACAGGGCTTTGGGTTGGCGGTTTGTGGTGGTTGGGCGGAGGTGCAGTGGTGGCCGTTTGGTGGTTCCGGCGAGTCGTGGAGAAGTAGAGGTGGTTTAGAGTTTTAATTTTTAATTTTATTTTTCAAAACAAAAATCAGAATTTGAAAGAGAAGAGGGAGAAGTTGAAGCAAACCTTGAAAGTGTGGTTTGCTTGAGCAATTGAATGGGTTTGGGTTGGTATTTATAGAACAATTTGGTCAGATTTTTAGCTTTGGAGTCAAGCTCCATTAATGGTGAGTATGGTGAGGTATGGTGTTTGAGATTTCTTTGACTATAGAGTTGATCTTGATCAGAAAATTTGAGGTTGTGGGTGAGTTTCAACTCATCTGACAAAGAGTTGTTGATCTTTTTTTTTTCTTCTGCTTGCTCTGTTTCAGTCAGCGTGAAGAGGGGAGGAAGGAAGCCAGGAAGGAGATGAGTGATGCTGCTTCCTTTTTATTTATTTATTTTTATTATTATTATTTTTGTTTATTTGGCTTTTCCCCTTATTTTTTTGTGTGTGTTTAGATGGCTAAACTGTAATTGGAATTTGGACTTGGTAATATATTTTTTGGGTTCAAATGGGATGACTAATATTGATGGACTTATAAGTATGCCCACAAACTAAATGAGTACTTCAAATCCAATAATAATTAAATTAATTAGAATTAATGAAAATGCATAATTAGTTTTGTAAATTCATTTCAATAAAATCATTTTAATAAAATCATCACATAATTCAAGACTAAATAAATCATTTAAATGAAATCGTTAAATAATTCAAAAACTAAATAAAATCAATTTTTTTTTTATAAACATTATTATATAATAAACTTGAATTATCGGTAAATAAATTTAAGTGGAAAATAATATTAAAGGTTAATAAATAACAAAATAAGCTTGAAAATTCGGGGTATTACATCTACTCCTCCTTACAACAAAGTTCGTCCTCGAACTTTAAAGTTAAATTTCGCGATATTAACGAAACACTAGTTCTAGACTTTGTTAGTATTACATTCGATCCCCCTTAAGGAGT
Source organism: Patellifolia procumbens (assembly GCA_947645195.1). Taxonomy (NCBI): domain Eukaryota; kingdom Viridiplantae; phylum Streptophyta; class Magnoliopsida; order Caryophyllales; family Amaranthaceae; genus Patellifolia; species Patellifolia procumbens. The sequence continues at coordinate 165,321 of CANSGD010000523.1, forward strand.
TTCGTCCCCGAAACTCGACAATCGTACCTGGGAAAAGAGTTCAGGATAACGCTTTTTCATGTCATCTTCCGTTTCCCAAGTTGCCTCCTCGGTTTGATGATTAGACCATAGAACTTTGACTAACTTTACAGCCTTGTTTCGGGTGTTTCTCGTTTTGGTATCGAGGATTCTAACAGGGCGTTCTTCAAAGGTGAGGGTCTCATCTAGCTCGATGGTTTCAGGTTGGATAATATGGGAGGGATCGGGAACGTATTTACGGAGTTGAGACACATGAAAAACATTGTGAACATTGGCTAATTCTGTGGGTAAGGCTAATTTATAGGCCACTTCTCCAATTCTTTCAAGTATCTCGTAAGGACCGATATAACGAGGACTCAACTTTCCTTTCCTACCGAACCTCATTACTCCCTTGGTTGGTGAAACTTTCAGTAACACTTTTTCTCCAACTTCAAACTCTAAGTCTCGTCTCCTTTGATCGGCATATGACTTTTGTCGGTCCTGAGCTGCTTTCATACGTTCTTGAATCAACTTCACCTTGCTGGTAGTCTCTTCTATCATTTCTGGTCCCAAATTCAATGACTCGTTTACATCGCTCCAACATATAGGACTCCTACATTTCCGTCCATATAATGCTTTATAAGGAGCCATTCCTATGCTCGAGTGATAGCTGTTGTTATACGAGAACTCGATGTACATTAAATGATCATCCCAAGAATCTCCGAAATCCATTACGCATGCTCTCAACATATCCTCCAAGGTCTGAATTGTCCTCTCAGTTTGACCATCTGTTGCTGGGTGAAAAGCTGTACTGAATTTCAATATCGTACCCACGGCTGCTTGAAGTTGCTTCCAGAACTTAGATAAGAATCTCGAGTCTCTATCCGAAACAATGTCCTTCGGAACACCATGTAGTCTAACCACTTCATTAAAGTAAGCATCCGCCAACTGCTTCAACGACCAAGTATCCTTCATTGCCACAAATCTTGCCGTTTTAGTCAAACGGTCCACTATCACCCATATTGCGTTCTTTCCGGATCTTGTATTCGGTAACCCCATGATGAAATCCATAGAAATAGATTCCCATTTCCATCCCGGTACTTCCTGCGGTTGTAATTTCCCTCCAGGCTTCATATGTTGTATTTTCACTTTCTGGCATGTCAGACATTTTGCCACGAACTCGGCCACTTCTTGCTTCATCCTAGGCCACCAAAATTGCTTTTTCAGATCCTTATAAAGCTTATCTCCTCCTGGATGTATGGAATACGGCGAGTTATGAGCCTCCTTTAAAATCCTTGTCTTGAGTTCCTCGTCTTGTGGCACACACAATCTCCTTTTATACCTTTCCACTCCGTTGTTATCGATCTCAAATTCCGGGGCTTGACCACTTTCCTTCATTTCTCTGAGCTTACTTAACCACTTATCAGCGGCTTGTTTAATCCGAATCTCCTCAAATATATCTGGTCCAACAGTAAGGGCATTCAATTGAGCTTGCACGTAGCCAGGCTCAACTACTTCCAAACTCAGTCTCTTGATTTCCTTACATAGCTCATCGGCTAGGATCAATACATTCAGTGAATGAGAACTCTTCCTGCTTAAGGCGTCTGCTACCTTATTCGCTTTTCCTTCTTGATACACTATCTGCAAGTTATAATCGTTTATGAGTTCCAGCCATCGTCTCTGTCTCATATTCAACTCCTTTTGCGTATACAGATACTTCAAACTCTTGTGATCCGTATAGACCTTACACTGTACTCCATACAAGTAATGTCTCCAGATCTTCAGTGCAAACACGATCGCTCCTAACTCCAAGTCATGAGTAGGGTGGTTTTGCTCATGCGGCTTGAGTTGTCTTGACGCATAGGCAACTACTTTACCATGTTGCATCAAGACGCACCCAAACCTTTCTTTGAGGCATCACTATACACTTCAAATCCTTCTACTCCAGAGGGCAACGTCAATACTGGGGACGTTGTAAGTCTCTTCTTCAACTCTTGGAATGCTTCCTCACACTTATCATCCCAATGAAATTTTGTTGTCTTCTTCATTAGGTTAGTGAGGGGTTGGGCAGTCCTTGAAAAATCTTTCACAAATCTCCTGTAATATCCAGCTAAACCCAAGAAACTCCGTACTTCAGTGACATTCTTAGGTTGAGGCCACTCAATTACTGCTTGAATCTTCGAAGGATCCACGGAAACGCCTTCCTTAGATATCACATGACCTAGAAATGAGACTTTCTCCAACCAAAATTCACACTTCGAGAACTTTGCGTACAATTGCTTTTCTCGAAGAATCTCCAAAACTTTCCTTAACTGAGCCTCATGCTCTTCTCTATTCTTCGAGTACACCAATATATCGTCAATGAACACTATCACGAACTTGTCCAGGTATGGCTGGAAAGTCCTGTTCATGAGGTCCATGAAAGCTGCTGGCGCATTAGTGAGTCCAAAAGGCATAACTGTGAACTCATAATGGCTATATCTCGTACGAAAGGCTGTCTTCGGGATGTCCTCTCCAACGATTCGTAGTTGGTGATATCCTGACCTCAAATCGATCCTGGAAAACACCGTTACACCTTGAAGCTGATCGAACAAATCTTCGATCCTCGGAAGCGGATACTTATTCTTCACCGTGGCATTATTCAACTCCCTATAATCGATGCACAACCTTAAGGATCCGTCTTTCTTCCTGACAAACAACACCGGGGCTCCCCAAGGTGAGACACTAGGTCGAATGTATCCTTTATCCAACAACTCCTCTATTTGTACCTTCAATTCTTGCATCTCTGCAGGTGCCAATCGATATGGAGGCCTGGAGATAGGTCCGGTTCCAGGGACTAAGTCAATCTTAAAGCTCACTTCTCTCTCTGGCGGCATTCCTGGAAGTTCTTCTGGAAATACATCTGGAAACTCCTTTACTACAGGGATTTGAGTCAACTCTTCGTTCTCTATACTTACGTCCCTTACTTGACATAAGTATACTGGGTAGCCCTTTCTAAGATAGGTTTGAAGGTTCAGGGATGAGATTATTTTGACATCGGGTTTAGAGATTATACCCTTATAGGATATCCTATTCCCTTTCGGTCCCCTAAGAGATATTTTCTGGTTATGACACTAGATTTTGGCTTTATACTTGGCCAACCAATCCATTCCCAAGATAACATCAAAGTCTTTTAGGTCAAAAAGGATAAGGTCAGCTGGTAGTTCTGTTTCAGCTATGACTACATGGATGTCTCGAAAGAGAGATTTGCAAGGAACGGTTTCACCATTAGGCATGGTTATATTGGCTCGACAAGATTGGGTAGATTTCAAGGGATGTTTCTTAACAAAAGCACTAGAAATAAAAGAATGAGACGCTCCTGAATCAAAGAGTACATAAGCAGGGTGTGAGTTTACGAGAAAAGTACCCGTCACAACATTAGCATCGGTTTCAGCCTCAGTTCGACTCATGACATTGATCCTTCCATTGTTGGATTAGCTTCCAAATCCGTTCTTGCTGTGATTTCCATTTCCACCTCCAAAAGAGCGGTTGTTGTTTTGGTTTCCAAATCCATTATGTGCAGCATTTCCTCCCTGATTGTAACTTCCTGGACCAGAGGGGCGGTTGTTGTTGAAGTTTTGGAGTCTGTTTCCACCTCCATTGTTGCCATTATTCCCATTCGGTCTGTTTTGAGCTGGCTTCTTGGGGCAGTTGTATGATTTATGACCTACTTCGCCGCACTCGAAACATTTGATTCTTTCACCCTGACAAGTGAATCCTGGGTGGCTCTTGGCACAACTCTTGCAGACATAGTTCTTCTGGTTCTGGTTTCCTTGATGGGTCTGTTGTCCATTACCCTGATTGTTGCGGTTGTTGTAGCGTCCTCCATTGTGGTTGTTCCCACCAGTGTTGTTGTTGGGCCTCTTGTCATACCCTTGAGTGCTGCTGTTGCCGGTAGGTTCCTTCCTTTTGTGTCGGCCTAACACCTCTTTCTCACGCTGTAAAATTCTCTCCAGGTTTGAGGCTTTTGCATAGGCTTCTGCGAAAGTGGTGGAGGTACTTCCTCCTAGTCGTGTCTGAAGATCAAACTTCAGACCATCCTCGAACTTCTGAGCCTTAGTTCCCTCATCTGGTACTACAGTCGGACAGAATCGTGCATACTCATTAAATTTTTGAGCGTACTCCTGCACACTCATGTTGTAGGTCTGGTTGAACCTACTGAATTCATTGTATTTCTGCCTGCGAATATGCTCGGGGAAGAAGCGAGCCTTAATTGCTACTTTAAAAGCTTCCCAGTTAAAGTTCTCCTGAACTCTAACCGCCGATCCTACACTCTCCCACAAAGTATCGGCATCCTCGTGCAGGTAGAAGGTGGCTTGATCAACTTTTTGGGCCTCAGGCGTACCCGTGGTCGTAAAGATCTTTTCAAAGTCTCGAATCCAGTTTTCGAGAAGTAAAGGGTCCTCTCTACCAACAAAGGTTGGTGGTTTCAATGAAGATATCTTTTTCGCCATAGCGGATTGCGGGTCGTCTCCATGGTGGTGGTTTTTGTTGAGTTGATTTTGGAGAACTAACCCAAAGTTCTGAGCTAATTGCTCGAGGGTTCTTAGTCGTGCTGCAACTTGTTCTGGAGTTTCGGCCATTTGATTTTCTTGTTGTCGTGCCCTTGAACGAGTGTATACGTATTACATAAGCTATCTGCGTTATTCACATTTGGTGTTCCCACCATTCACATAAGAATTAATTCATATAAACACACAATTATGTTTTCATTCATTCATTAATCCACACATCATGTTCAAGTAACACTCATCATGTTCAAATCACATAAATGTACCCTCATTTCGTGACCACAAGGGTATCATAACCATTTCATTCATAGCATAGTAATAGTCCCAACTCGGATAGATAGAACATAACAACATCACATAGATAATTAAACTAGAATTAGTAAGTCTACTACAATCTTAGCTTCCTATTAGGTTAGGGATAACTAGGGTCGAGGGTATCATTCCTCGTATTCGGAGGGATCTTCTTCTTCATCCTCGGATGGGTCTTCTTCCACATCTTCGACTCCATTCTCACCATTGTTCACAACGGGTGGGATATGGTTACTTTCTATTTCTTCATCATCAATGTCATTTGGCTCATCATCATCGGAGGAAAGGTTAAAATCATTGAGCCACTGGGCTCTAGCGTCACGCATTCTTTTCTCGAGATAGTTCAATGTGAGGTACCACTTTCCCTTAAAGGTGTACCTCTCGTAGTTTGGCTTCCCGTTCTTCAAAATATCAAAATATTCTCTTTTCATTTCCGCATAAGGTCCATCGTTTGGGAGTGTGTGGACTAAGACATCGGCTTGCTTAGGCGGTGTGAGGTAGTCCGAGTGTCCATGGTATTCGTTGAGATGGTAACACTTCATGGTGATGCGTAACCTATAAATGTATGCGGAAACTTACTCTCCGGCTCTCATCCTCAAAAGGTAGGGTCTTTCGTGTGGGTTCCTAGTGCACTTCCTCGCTGTCAAACGTGTCCTTGCCATCTAAAAAGAAAATAGAAGTAAACATTTAATAAGTACAAAGTACTTTCACGTATGTAAAAACAACTAATTTATACCCACGTCTACCCCTTTAATTCACATTTTAATCATTAATTCCATTTTTATCCTATTCCATATTTTAAAATTTCCTATACCATTTCCAAGTTTTGACTTTAATTAATTTATTAATCCTAATTTCCATATTTTATTATTTTAATATTGCCCTAGTTAATCTAACTCCGCTCTGATACCATTTTGTAACACCCCGCCCAAATCGAACCCTTTTTCATTAAATAAAACTCGTTGGGGGAAAATCCACGAGGGTTCGACTCGGATGGCGTGCTACCGCCGCACTTATCTCCTTGGAAATAAATGCAAGGCTAATGGGTAACATCACACTAAACTCAAATTAAATTAAGTTTTACAACAACTAAATTGTTTAAACAAAACACTAATTAATATAACGTCTCAGAGTCTCAGCGGAAACTAAATTAAAACTATGTGGATGACAACTCTAAAAATTCTCTCTTTGTTTCCCCCAGTCGATCACCCACCTGCACAAATACATTGAAAAGAAACAAGAGAGACAAGCTCCCAAAAATCAGAAAAACTGAGTAATTCCAACTCCATCCCGTAAAATACTTAAGTTGAAAATACTTTGTGAAAATAATAGGTTAATAGAGGCGAAAGCATAGCACATATACATATATAAATACAATTAATAATCACATAAGTGCATACGTATATATATAAGATTAATAATCACATAAGTGCATACGTATATATATAAGATTAATAATCACATAATTTCAATTAATTCAATAATTCAGTATTATCCGTTTATTTAAGGAGAGGAAAGAGAACGCCAGTAAGCCGGGGTCAATCCCTAGTAACTACTTACTTCAAGGGTGTAGGCCGGGGTCAATCCCCAGTAACTACCTACAAATGTTATAATGGCCAAAACAGAGTCCCTAGTGTGCACACCCCTTCTAACTTGGAACACATCAAGATAGAAGGAAGACAAATAACAGAAAAATCAGCATAGTAACAAAGAAACTTGTAGGTGGCCGCTGAACCTCCCATACAGGGCAACCTGTTCATCATTTCCCTCCGATATTCCACTTTAAGTGATTAATATCTTTTATGAAAGTCATCACTTAAATCATATACACATATACAATATCTTATTTAACCAAGTGTGAATATATTCATTCCAATATTCATAACTCAATTTGTTCGCGGCTTATCCAGAAAGCCCATATTCATTCATACACAAAAACCATCACTTGTAAATTTAATAATCCATTTCCAATTTATAACCAATCCATTATCAATTTTCATTCTCAAACTTTTAATAACGATAATAGCATAGTAACAATGATAATGATAATAATAATGATAATAATAATAATAATAATAATAATAATAATAATAAGTAATAATAATAATATTATCATAATGAATAATAATAATAATAATAATAACATTAACAATTAATCTTTAATTAAACAAATACCGAGAATAAAAGATATGATTATTTATCAAGATCGTCGTTAACATTGGAATAATTGTCATATCGTTCATAGTCCATGGTCCATAGTCATTATTCATATCCATAATCCATTAGTCATGTTACTAATCATAATCCACATTTAAATCAATAGTTATAATTCATAATAATTTTCATTATTATAATTCACATTTCAAATCACATAGTCACGTAATTAAATTAATTTTATACTACGGGATCTATGTTTAGATGGACATCGGAAATTACCTCGTGACGCGTGCCCAAAAGTTAGATTCACGAACAGATCAAAGCTCCTGATAATCCTCGTCTACGTACTCGGAGTCTACAACGAGTTTTTAACGAGATCTAAGTTAGTAACCTAAATAACCCCTTTTTATTAATAAACGAGTAATTCAAATTAATCTTTGAAAAGTTCCTTAATTATTTAAAAGCATTATTAATAACTCAAAATCACATTTTAGAAACATTTAAGAAATCATTTTAAGTATTAAAAGGACTAAATCAATTTAACTTAGAATATGATATCTAAACAAAGTAACTTTATAAACTAAATAGATAATTTAAAAGAAAATATTCTTTTTTGTTTAAAAAGAAAAATAAATATAAAAGGGGAGGGGGAAGAATATCTGATTCAAAGAATCAGTTGAGAAGCCAAAAAGGAAAGAACAGAGGAAGGAGAACAGGGCACGAAGAGGAGAAGGAAGAGGGGCGGCTGGTTGGGCGGCGTGGCTCAGGTTCAGGCGGCTGGTTCAGGCGGAGGTGGGAGGTGAAGTGGGCGCAGGCAGCCGACGGGGTGGCTGGGCTGCGGTATTTCGCGGGTTGAGGGGCGAGTTGCGGGCTGGCTGCGAGAAGAGCAGACGCAGCGAAGGGGGGAGGAAATGAGTGATGGTGGTGCAGCGGTTTTCCGGCGAAGAACAGGGCTTTGGGTTGGCGGTTTGTGGTGGTTGGGCGGAGGTGCAGTGGTGGCCGTTTGGTGGTTCCGGCGAGTCGTGGAGAAGTAGAGGTGGTTTAGAGTTTTAATTTTTAATTTTATTTTTCAAAACAAAAATCAGAAATTGAAAGAGAAGAGGGAGAAGTTGAAGCAAACCTTGAAAGTGTGGTTTGCTTGAGCAATTGAATGGGTTTGGGTTAGTATTTATAGAACAATTTGGTCAGATTTTTAGCTTTGGAGTCAAGCTCCATTAATGGTGAGTATGGTGAGGTATGGTGTTTGAGATTTCTTTGACTATAGAGTTGATCTTGATCAGAAAATTTGAGGTTGTGGGTGAGTTTCAACTCATCTGACAAAGAGTTGTTGATCTTTTTTTTCTTCTGCTTGCTCTGTTTCAGTCAGCGTGAAGAGGGGAGGAAGGAAGCCAGGAAGGAGATGAGTGATGCTGCTTCCTTTTTATTTATTTATTTTTATTATTATTATTTTTGTTTATTTGGCTTTTCCCCTTATTTTTTGTGTGTGTTTAGATGGCTAAACTGTAATTGGACTTTGGACTTGGTAATATATTTTTTGGGCTCAAATGGGATGACTAATATTGATGGACTTATAATTATGCCCACAAACTAAATGAGTACTTCAAATCCAATAATAATTAAATTAATTAGAATTAATGAAAATGCATAATTAGTTTTGTAAATTCATTTCAATAAAATCATTTTAATAAAATCATCACATAATTCAAGACTAAATAAATCATTTAAATGAAATCGTTAAATAATTCAAAAACTAAATAAAATCAATTTTTTTTATAAACATTATTATAAAATAAACTTGAATTATCGGTAAATAAATTTAAGTGGAAAATAATATTAAAGGTTAATAAATAACAAAATAAGCTTGAAAATTCGGGGTATTACACCTTGGTCTCTTTGGGATAACCCACAAAAAGACACTTGTCAGATTTGGGTGAAAGTTTATCAGAAATCAAACGTTTCACATAAACTTCACATCCCCAAACTCTTAGAAAAGACAGCTTAGGAACATTTCCTGTCTATATCGCATATGGAGTCTTATCTACTGCTTTGGAAGGAGTCCTGTTAAGTGTAAATGCAGCTGTTTCTAGAGCAAAACCCCAGAAGGAAATATGGAGATCAGCAAGACTCATCATGGATCGTACCATATCTAATAGGGTCCGATTCCTCCTTTCAGAAACGCCATTCCATTGTGGTGTTCCTGGTGGAGTCAGTTGTGAAAGTATTCCACAATCTTTCAAATGATTACCAAATTCTTGGCTCAAATACTCACCACCACGATCAGATCGCAATGCCTTGATTTTCTTACCAAGTTGGTTTTCCACTTCATTTTGGAATTGTTTGAACTTTTCAAACGATTCTGACTTTTGCTTCATTAAGTAGACATATCCATATCTACTTACATCGTCAGTAAAAGTGATGAAGTAATTGTACCCTCCCCTAGCCGTAGTACTCATATGTCCACATACATCAGTATGTATGAGAGCTAAAAGGTCATTGGCCCTTTCACTTGAGCCAGTAAAAGGTGACTTAGTAATTTTCCCCATTAAGCAAAACTCGCATACATCAAATGATTCAAAGTCAAATGATTTGAGAAGTCCATCTTTATGTAGCTTCTCTATGCGTTTTGAGCTTATGTGGCCTAATCGACAATGCCATAGGTAAGTCGGGTTTGAATCATTTGTTTTTCGTTTCTTGCTGTCTATGTGATAGATATGATTTTGTAAGTCTAGAACGTACAAACCATGTGATAATTTAGCAGAAACATAGAAAACATCATTCAAATACGCAGAACAACAATTATTCTTAATATTAAATGAAAAACCTTCAGAATCCAAAACTGGAACTGAAACTATGTTTTTGGTAATAACAGGAACGTAATAACAATTATTGAGTTCAAATATTAAACCAGACGGCAAATGTAAACTATAATCTCCAATAGCCAAAGCAGCAACTCGTGCTCCATTGCCCACTCGGAGATCTACTTCACCTTTGCCCAAACTCCTAGTTCTTCTTAGTCCCTGCACATTACTAACAATGTGAGAACCACAACCAGTATCGAATACCCAAGAAGTAGTTGTAGCTAAATTAACTTCTATAACATATATACCTGAAGTCGAAGCACTATTCTTATTCTCCTCCAGATAAACGGGACAGTTCCTCTTCCAGTGGCCAATCTTGTGGCAGTGGTAGCACTCATGTAGTGCTGCTACTTTAGCCTTAGGAGTAGCCTTTGGTTTAGGAGTCACATTTGCAACAGATTTGCCCTTGTTCTTCCCTTTAGGAGTCCCTTTCTTCTTGAACTGTTTACCCTTCCTAACCATCAGAACATCTTTATGCTCGAGTTCAGGAGGTAAGCTCCTCTCAGCCTGAACAAGCATACCATGTAACTCTTCCAAGGTTGGCTCCCCTCCTTGCATGTAAAAATTCAAACGAAAGTTTTGAAATGTTTCAGGCAAGGACCTGATCACTATATCAGTAGCCAGTTCATTTGGGTAAGGAAAGCCCAATTATTCCATGATCTGAAAATGTCCGATCATATCGAACACATGCTGACCAATAGGTTTTCCTTTTCCCAACTTGCAATCTAGTAGCTTATAGTGTGCCTCAAACCTTTCCATCCTAGCATTTTTCTGAAACATTGTCTTAAGCTGCTGGATTATGGTGTAGGCATCTAGATCTTTAAAACGCTTTTGAAAATCATGTTCCATGCAACCAAGCATCAAACATGTTACTTGCACAGAATTAGCCTCTAAGGTTTGTTTAGCTCTCCTTTCAGCTACAGTTGCAGTTGTTGGCAAGGGTCCAGGGAGTGGATTGTCAAGAACACTTTCTTTTCCTTCGGCTCTGAGAACAATTCTCACAGCCATTTCCCAAGCTAGAAAGTTGGTAGCATTTAGTTTATCTTTATCGAGTACAGAACGCAGATTAAAAGCAGAGGCATTGTTGTTGTTGGAATTAGACATGATAACTACAACAAAATATAAAGCAAGGTTCAATGAATATTTATCAAAAAACAGCAATTAAACAAATTTTAATTGACTACAAAACCTTTATTCAAAATTAAAATCCCCATTGAATAAAGAAATAACCAAGATCCCCTCCCACTATAATTAAACGGACTTTGGCCCTGCCTTTAAAATATAGTAGTTAAGGTAAGTAAGCATTTTACTAATTATAACTAATTATAATTCCTGGTAGACAGGTTAATAACTCTTTATTAACTCTATCTCATTGCTTCAAAACCCAAAACTTTGTCTTTTGATGATTTTGTTGAGTCAAACCAAACATTAACTTGTAGGTTTCCAAAAACCTACCCTACTATCCTTGGAATTATGAGTAACACCCTGCTTTGGCAGAACCTATTACTCATGATCTAAGGTTTTATAGGTGTTGTTTGGAAAAGCATGTAAACTCAATATTATAATTTTGGGGACTAAAGTTTATTAATATGGTCAATAATAAGTGAACACATAGCATAACAACCATAGGTATAAAACTTTAGTAAGCATGCATTCATAATAAAATAAATGCAAAATAAAAAAAATGTGATCCTAGTATGGCCCCTATCCTCGAAAATCTAATCTTCATAAATCCTCCCTTGAGACTTTCTCGGATCTCCATCCTGGATTCTTCATGAAACTTCGATCTTGATCTTCATTTAAATTTATACTAAGCAGAAAAATTAAATTACAGAAATACAAACGATACGCAGATCGTATTTGAATTACAAAAATACATAACGATACGCAGATCGTATTTTCTATCCTAGATTTGGGCCATACTAGTCACAAACATGTAAATCATAATATCATTCATATTATATTAAACATGCAAGCATTTATAATATCAAAATAAAATAAATACTTAAGAAGTACTCATTAACAATTAATAAGCAATGAAAAAAAAAACTTTCTATAACAATTATATAACTTAACAATTTTAAGTCATAAATTATTAAAGAAAAAAATTATTATTTTAATTCAATTACCATGATATATGATATTAGTCAGCATTAATTAAATTGCAAATATTTGAAATGTTTTATCATGCTCAAAAGATTTTTATTTTTATTTTTTAAAAAAAATGTTTTGCTGGACAGCAAAAAGCAATTGTTTGCTTCGCTGCCCAGCTCGAAATAGCAGCCCAAATAATGAACTCACGTGCCTAGCAACCAAAAGACCAACAAACTTGGTCTCAAGGACACAAGGTCCAATAAAACAAAAGCTGGGTCAAATCCTTGCTTGGTCACATGGTCCAATAGAAAATGAGATGATGCCTCCAATGACACGCGGCCCAAGGAAGCTGAAACACAATGCTGGGCCAAGAAATAAACCCAAAAGGAAGTAGAAGGACGCGGCCCAACGGAGGAAAAAAAAGATTGAGGTCTGTACCTTACTCTTTTAACCAAAAACGGTTGCTTTTAATCCAAATTGGAGATTTTAGATTAAGTAATTAGGGTAAATCTTTTGAAATATTTTTACAAACAGAAAATCTAATTTTCAATATCTTATTAACTAAATCTGAATTTAATTAATAAAAAAAAAATTTGGAAAGATAATCTTTGTTATCTTTACTTACCCACAAATCTAACCAAATCCTTAAAATAAACCAAAAAATATTCCGAAAAATCAGAAAAAAAATTTAAACTGATATTTAGATTTTTTTCGATTTTTATAACAATTTTACTGATTTTTACAGTAATTAAAATCAAATATTCTAATTACTATACCAAAATATGAATTTAAATCATAAAAATCTGGAAAAATCTGGAAAAATCATGGATAAATTCCTAAAATAACAACTTTATTTTCCAAAATATACTAGATCTTATGTGGGTTTTGATAGAATTTTATAATGATTAAAATTAATTATTTTATCATTAAAGATCAAATTTTCACGTTTTAATCTTATTAAACATAAAAATTCAACAAAATTCTATCAAATTCCGAAAAAACAATAAAAATAACATTTTTTATTTTTAATGAAAATTTTCGAAACTAAAAAAAAAGGAATTTCGAATTTATTAAACAATTTAACTTTAATTTTATGCTTTAATCAACATTTAAACATAAAATTAAACTAAATTCGGAAGAAAAATAAAAAAAACAGAAATTTTTGATGGAAGATTCACGTAATACACGTCCATCAGAAATTTTGAGCATGAATTAATTTTAAATCAATTAATATTCATAATATTAATTTTGCAATTTATGACATATCATCCTCCTCTAATTGAATGAAAATAATAAACATGCATATAATACAATCAATTAACATTATGCATAGGGCTAACTGATACCACTGTAGGAACATATAGATGCGAATAGCGGAATTGCAGGAAACTATTTCCTAACACCTATCACATAATCATGCATAACAATTAATCGAATTATATATAATTGCATATTTACTTACCAGTTGTCACGCGACTTGAACAGGTATGAAGAGTCTGAATACTGCAAAGTATATTCACGAATCTGATTACTTCAGAGATAAAGAACTACACTTGTAGTTCCTCTATTCAGTCCACGAACACCAATTAATACCCACGTCTGCTAGAACGGAAGAGTATGAACTATTCACTCTCTTGCTTTGATGGGTTAGGCGCCTAGACTAAAGAGGGAGAAGGGTTTTCTTTTTCTCTCTTTTGTGTTACTGACTAACTGAATTGCACTATCTCTCTTCTTATTATATCTATATATAATAGACAGAGATTAGGTTAAGAGAAACCCTAATCACCCTAATAGTGGTCGACCCCTTATAAGCCTTTATGGGCTTATAATTATCTTTTATTAATTGGTGTTACTTAGTGTGACCTTATAGGATTAATTATATTAGTTGTAGCCCAAACCAATTTGTCTACTAACCGTAATTTATTCTCTAGCAAGCAAATACGGTTACTAAAATAATTAACTATATTATCTCAATAAATACAATCCTATTTATATTCAGTAATTGCGGAAATTGTCTAAGGACATATTCCTTCATCATCACCCACCAGGCCACCACCACCAATTCCCATCTTCATCACCCACCACCACCTTCTCTCTCCCTAACTTCCTTCTCTGTCCTTGGCTTCCACCATCACCCACGACGACGTCATCTCTCTTCGACTTCCATCCTCTTTGCACCCTTGCGCCCTCGATTTCAACCATCATCGATTTTCACCAATGCTAGGTTTCCGCTTGATGTTTTCGATTGTGGTTTTGGTGGTGTCGGTTGTGGATCTAAATGGTGTTGCTGAAAAAATTTGTGGTTTTCGTGGTGGATTTCTAGTTTGATGGTGGATCTGCTGGTTTTGGCTGTGAATTTCGGTGGTTTGTTAGTGGATTTCAGTCTCGATGGTGGTGTCTCGGTGGTCTCATTGGTGGTATCTCGGTGGCCTCATTGGTGGTGTTTTCGGTGGTGGTAGTGTTACCCATGGTGGTAGCGGTTGTATGTGGCGGGTTCAGGTGGTGGCAATAGGTGGTTGGAAGTGTTTAGTTGTGAATTGTGATTAGTTATGTTAACCACGTGCCTTTCTTCACTAATCACCCCCAAATAAATTTGGCCTAAGAGTCCCCGCCAAGGCAATTGTTGCATTTATATTGAAATGGAGGAAGTATAACATATTAGTACGAAAAAAACTATTTTTAGTACAAAAAAAACATCTAAACAGGTTACTATAACTACCACATTTTAACAAACACAACAATTAAGAAGGGATATTAGTGTGCTTAGAAGTAGATAAGCCTAAACTTGGTTTCCATGTCTCTCACTCTTGCGACAGTTTTTGTACAATGATTGTGTATGATGATTGGAACAAAGAATAATTATTTCCTATCTATAGTTCTAGTATAGCGGCTTTAGCATTCTTTATTTACTTTTTTATCAACATATTTCACTAACATAATTCAACCATGCAAGAACAGTTGCAATTTTATTCAAACAACTTGAAAGGTCAGTGATTCATAATATTCCTTGAGCTAAATGCTTACATGAAATAATAAATACACATTTTGGTTGAGCTAAATGCTTACATTAAATACATATTTTGGTGTAGTAATAGTATACGAGTAGCACTTTGCAAGTGTTAAGTTTATGTCACCTTCAATTAGGATATGACTATTTGAGTTAGTTTATAAACATGTCAAAAGTAGAATTTCATGTTTTATTCTAACTAAAATCATAGTTACAAATATCTTTAATTGAGTATAGTAATTTTCTAGCCTAGATAGCATGGCTAGTAAGGATTTCAAAAACTTTAACACAAAGGTTATAGGATTTCCCATTTAGATATGGGTACTTTAGTTGAAGTGAAAATTGTTTAAGATGATGTTACTAGGTAATTTTATGAACCTATAAGATAGTAATTGATATATTTATTTGGAAAAATTGCCTAGAATAATGTAACTTTTTGCCCGTTTGCAAATAATAATGCAACCTAAAGATTATTCTAGAATAATGCAACCTTTATACCCCTTTTATTTTAAATAGGATAAATTACCGGTGACCTGAAGAAAAAGGTAATTTTTTAATTAAAACTTTTAATTATAATTAATAATATAAAATCTAAAAATTAAAAACCTCCATCACCACAACCTCCATCACCTTTCCTCCTACGCACACCCTCCCTTCCCCACGCACAGCCCACCCCCTTCCCCACACACAGCCACCACCACCACCTTGAACACAACCTCCCTCCTATCCACAACCTCCATTACCTCCGACATCAACCACGAACCACCTCACCTCCCTCACAATTCTCGCACGTCCCAAACACCCTGAAACCACCTCACCTCCACTCCTTCCTCCCTTTCCCTTCCTCCGCACCTTCCACCCTCCCCGACATCCTTTCCCAGCAGCCATGAACCACCGTCATCCACCTTGAATCTTCCACCAAACCCCAAATCACCACCAACCACTGCCAACCATTCCCACCTCGCCACAACCACTGCCACGGTGCCACAAACGCCATTCTCCAGCCATGAAACCACCATCGGCAGCCATATCACGTCTCCTTCATCTTTACCACCCTCGATACATCCTCCTCTCTCCTCCCCATCAACCGGCGCGATAACCACCATGGACGGGTAGTTTCGTGCTGGGTGAAGCCGTGAAGGGGGCTTCATAGTGGGGGAGGGGGTTTTGTGCTGGGTGACGGCGGATTTGTGGTGGAAAAGGAGAGGGTGGTGGTGACCGGTGGGGGGAGGTTGGTGGCAGTGGCTGGGGGTGGGGTGGGGTGGGAATTCTGGTGTGATTTATGAAGGTCGGGAAATCTGGGGTGAGGTAGGGGTGGGAGTTTTTTTTGGGTTTTCTTTTTTATTTTTGAATTTTTTAATAAATCAATTTATTAGAACCAATTTAAAGCCGACACGTGTCCACTAAACCTATTCTTCAGGTTATATATAATTTTATCCAGTTTTGTCCTATTTAAAATAAATGGGGTATAAAGGTTGCATTATTCTAGAATAATCTTTAGGTTGCATTATTATTTGCGAACGGGCAAAAGGTTGCATTATTCTAGGCAATTTTTTTAGCTCCTAGACTACCTTGTGACATTTTTAGTTTTGACAACAAGATAGTAAATCCATATAAATCTTGTTTAACACAAATGTACAATACCATGAAAACGCATTAATTAAGCTAAGTGATCATATAAGTGCCAAAATGAGATATATAGGAATTTAATTAATAAGACTAATATTATGTATTAACCCTTATCATGTTTTATAAAATGTAAGTGAGTCTGGGTCGGCAGGGTGTTACATGCATCCTAAATTTTCAAGGTAGGACAAGGGGCTTCTATCGTTCTTACCGATGGAAAGCCCCTCAATTCACTATTATTGTTACTTAATGTTAAGTTATGTTAGTTTTTAGTTTATCTTTAATAACTCTCCTCCCTTATGTGAGTGTTTTCTCCATCAATATGATGGTTTTATCTACTCTCACCATGAGTGCCTTATTTTGTTTTCTAGAAGGTTACAGACTTGAGATCACGATTTAATTGGTTGAAGATCAAGAGCATCAAGATGAACATCACAATGCAGTTACTAAGACATTATGCATTAAAGATGTTGATTTTTTTCTTATTGTTGTAAATAACCAAATCAACACATTGATACCAAACTACCAAAGTATTTATATTAGTAATAAATCGCATGAAAATTTTCAAATTGTTGTTCTAGATCATTTATTTAGGGATAAATGATATTGTAGATGCTATACGACGGTTTATAAATGATAACCAGATTTGTGGTCCGAATGACGCTCTAGGGACATTTTGTTGTGTTATCTTTAGTTTTACATATAATTGGATCGTTTGTTTTTAGGTATATTCACTATAATTTTTTGGGCCCACCTCTATAAAAAAATTTACTTCTTTTAAAAAAATTATTTTGCTTTGTATGTATTATTACTCATTAGCTGTACAACACCACACTTCACATATCACTTCCCCAAATACATCAGGTTTTCTCAAAGACTCCCAACTTATTTCTCTCTCTTCATTTAGATCTCATCTTCTCCTTTCCCAATTCTCAAGCTATGAATGAGGCTATGGCTCTTAAAAGTCTTCAAATACGTTAATATGTTTTTCCAATTTATTCTTCTCAATTAAACTCATAATAATGCATATGATTATTATCTTGCCATCTTCCCTTTCGTTCATCTCAAATCTCAAGCTCCTCTTGTGGTTCCATCACTCCGTGGTTGCCGGCGGCCGGCAAGTCAGCACAGGACTGGTGAAGTTCCGAAAATTCAACTGGGCTTGCTTCAAAGATTATTGGTTTTTCGTTTTTGGCACAATCCTCCCTCACCGACTCAAGAACCATCATCAATGTTAATCTCAATCACAAAATCAGGTTTTATTGCTCCTAATATTAGCCTTAATTAGATTAAATTTGAATGTTTTATATTTTATTAGCTGCTATTTTTGTCTAATTTGATTGTTTTTGGCCAAAGTTGTATGAAATATCTGTTTAACTGTTTGATTGAAGGTTTCTGTATTTTTTTTGGATAAAAACTTGGAAAAATTGACCAGGATAATCCAAACTAAGCCCGTTCAGCCAATAATAATCTCTACTATGGTTTATTCCTGTGTAATCCCATCTTTATGGGGGCCCTTTTAAAAACACCCTAGATTAACCGAGAACCTTTTGTTCCAGTCAAAATTTTTTTGAAGTGTTTTTAATTTTATTTTTCCTTTATTTTTCTTTACTGACTAGTTACTCTCCTCATTTTTTCCGCATTTCCTCTTGTTCTTACCTCCCTCTCTAACTTCGTCTTCTCCAACAAGCCAACTCTTGACATTCCAAAACTCTGCAAAAACATTTACAAAAATCTCTCGGAAACAAGAAGAAGACACGAAAGCTCGAAGAATCGCAAGTTTGAAGATAGAAAAAGCTAGGGTTACAAAAAAGTTGTTGCTTTCACGAAAATTGGGAGGAAGACGAAGAGAGTAGCTGCCATATTAAAGCTTGGACAAAGGTAAAAAAAAAAGAATCTTTTGCCAATTACAGCCATGCAAAATACCCTATTTGTTAATTATAGCCATCATATTTTTTTCTTGTGAATTACGGCCATGAAAGACTAATATCTAAGTAAGTTGTTGCCATTTTCACTAATTACACCACTAATCCATAGTTTGACCAACTGAGGTTAGCATGAGTGGTTAAGGGCCTCTTGCTCCTTAACCAAGGTCTCGGGATCGAGTCTTGAGAATGGAAAAAATCTCAGCTGGGAGGGATGCTGCCCATCGAGGTACCCATGCAAACTCCCGCGGGAGATTAGTCCACCGGTCAAACTATAGATTAGTGGTGTAATTAGTGAAAATGGCAACAAGTTACTTAGATATTAGTCTTTCATGGCTGTAATTCACAAGAAAAAAATATTATGGCTATAATTAACAATTAGGGTAATTTACATGGCTGTAATTGGCAAAAAATTCTAAAAATAAATCACCCTTTCTTTTAATTTTGTTAATGTTTTTTGATGTGGACATACTTATGGATTTGGGTGGGTATTCTGCATATTTGCAAAAGTTGAATGCGTTTGTTGTTGTTTTCCCAATTTTAATTGCATGTAATTGTGAATAACCACCTGCACGATACACCTATTTCAAAATAACCACCCCACTTTTGTTTGTGTTTAAATAACCACCTCTCATTTCCTTAACTTTTTCAAATACCCACCTGTTAACGGAATTTTCTAACGCTGTTAAGTGTGATGCCCAAATTCTTACTAAATTATCCTAACTCCCTCTAAAATTTCACTAATTACCTTACTAATCTATAATTTGACTGGTCAAATCAAGATTAACATTTAAAAAATCTTTTTTTATTCAATTTTACAATTTTTTAAACTATATATTTTTGATATATGACACGCTAATGGACACAAATTTCTAGACAATATTTAATCGCGTTATTAATACTCAAGACGATGTTTTTTCGAAAAACGGAAACCACCGTATGCCCTTTATGGGCACGAATTTTGAGATTCCCTATGAAACGAGTACCTACAAGCCTGCTTTTCTGGCACGTACTTCGAGACGCCTTTTTCGGACGGAATACAAAGTTTTTTCGAAAAACGGACACTGGCTTGTAGGTACGGCGGTGTCCGTTTTTCGAAAAAAACGTGTTCCATCCAAAAAAATTGTCTCGATTACGTGCCCGAAAACCCGGCTTGTAGGTACTCGTTTCGTAGGGAATCTCAAAATTCGTCCCCATTAAGGACGTAGGGTGGTGTCCGTTTCTCGAAAAAGCGTCGTCCTGAGTATTAAAAACGCGATTAAATATTGTCTCGAAATTTGTGTATATTACCGTGTCATATATAAAAAAATATATAGTTTTAAAAATTGTATAATTGAATAAAAAAATATTTTTAAAATGTTAATCATGATTCGGTGTCCGTTTTTCGAAAAAACTTTGTATTCCGTCCGAAAAAGGCGTCTCGAAGTACATGCCCGAAAAGCCGGCTTGTAGGTACTCGTTTCGTAGGGAATCTCAAAATTCGTGCCCATAAAGGGCGTATGGTGGTGTCCGTTTTTCGAAAAAATGTCGTCTTGAGTATTAAAAACGCGATTAAATATTGTCTCGAAATTTGTGTCAATTACTGTGTCATATATCAAAAATTTATAGTTTATAAAATTGTAAAATTGAATAAAAAAAGATTTTTAAAATGTTAATCATGATTTGATCAGTCAAATTATAGATTAGTAAGGTAATTAGTGAAATTTTGGAAGGAGTTAAAAAAGTTGAGCCCTAAAACTAACGGTGTTAAGATTTTCCGTTAAGAGGTGGGTATTTCAAAACGTGAACATAAGTAGAGGTGGTTATTTAAATGCAAAATAATTTGAGGTGGTTATTTTAAAATTAGTGTATCTGACAGGTGGTTATTCACAATTTATCCTTTTTTTTAATTTAGTAAAAATGGATACTTTCATATGTTTAAAATCTGGCATGGTGGTGTGTTCAAAAAGAACAAATCTGGTATATTAGAATATTATGGGGGTGAAGGGAGGACGATGCAGATTGATTGTGATGAGTTGTGTTGGTTTTTTTTGGAAAAATTAGCCAAAAGATGTGGGTATGAATCTGTAGATTCAATTTACTACTTATTGCCCATGAAATCATTTGAGAAGGGGTTGTGTAGGGTGTATCATGATAATGAAGTGAGGGAGCTGACTGCCATTATAATGAAGGCAAGGTCAATTGATTGTTATATAGTCCATGTTGTTGATGTTCCTGATGTCATTACTTTTTTAGATGGTCCACAACCACCTTTAAATACAAACAAAAACTTCCAAAAAGATAACCCAGAACCTGATTTTTCACCACCAGTAACTGAGACAAGCAAAGTTACAACTCCTAACAACCAAAAAGTAAAACCTCCAAGTAAAGCTGTCAGTTTGGTTGAAAACTGTTAGTTGAACTGTTAACCGAACCGAAACCGAACCGAATTAACCAAATCGAAACCAACCGAAAACTGAAAAAACAACCGAACTGAAATCAACCGCTTCAAAGTCAACCGCATTAAACCGAACCGAAACCGAACCGAAACCGAACCGAAAAGGAACTGAACCGTTTTTAACCGTATCAAAAACCGTTTTAAACCGAACCGAATATTAACCGAAAATAACTGAAAACTGTTTCAAACTGTTATAAACCGAAATAAATGAAAAAATATTTTAAAATGTGATAAACTTAACAATTGAACAAAATTATAATTAATTATAAAATATTTTAAAGAGTTATAAACTGAAATGAACTCATGTAAAACTTTTAAACTATTTAAACAATAACAATCAAGTTATATAATATTATTTAATAATTTCAAAGTTCTAGATAATTTCAACTAGTTTAAAGATTTTATAAAATTATAATAATTTTAATACATTTAATATTAATTAACACCAAAAGATTCATTACACTTAATACCAATATTTAATCCAATTATAAAACCATATACATAACATCAAAAGTACAATATTTGATTTCAATTACAAAGTCATATAATATTCTAATTCAAATAAAAAAAGAAGACTTCTTAAATAATTTTCTAATTCAATTATCAAAAGTTTAATATTCTAATTCAAGTATTAAATAAAGTATACAATTTAACATCAAAATACACAATATATTTTAATTCTATCAAAAAGAATGTACAATATTACATCAAAAATAAACAACAATAAGAGTATAATACAAATTCAAAATCCTATTAAAATAACATAACATCTGAACTAAATTTTAATTCTATAACAGAGATCTTCTTTGGGATTTCAGTCTTTGAATCTTCAAATATTCTACAAAAAAGACAATTGTAATACATTAACAATGTTAAAAATTATAATATCAAAAAAATAACAAATCAAAATAAAACAATGAAAAACTTACCAAACAACAATATAAAATATTTGAGAAGAGAATTTTAGAATTGGGCTCTCAGAAAAGTAGCTTCATCAATAGGTTAAAACCTTCATATTTGCTACTATAAAATTTCATCATCGAGCATACAGTCCAAACATTTAAATAAATATTGAAAGACGTGATAACATAATGAAACTATGGGCATCACTTCACTAAGGTTTACCAAAAAAACCCTCAATTATTAGACTTTATTCTAAAGAGGGATTACCAAACTACAATAGCCATCCAAAATTGTAAACCAAAGTGAAAGTTCCCAACATAGTTCACAAGTCACACAATCAATCAAAAATTTTTAAAAATGTTTGAACATTTTCCAACAGGGACATATCAAGCTCAACAGAATCCAAACCCACCAAAAAGTCCAAGGACTTGATCCAACAAAATCCAACCAACAAAAACAGTCCAAGGCCATAATCCAACAAAGCCAACCCACAATAAGTTCATCAGATTCCAACAAGCTCAACAGCTTCAATCCAACCAATAATTCCAGCCCAACAGTTTTAAGTAACACCAAAAAAATCGAACAGTTCATGCCAAATGCTACCCAATGAATGAAATTAATTACAGCAACAGGAAGTTGCAAAACCAGCTCAAGCTGGGCATTTCACTGAACAGCAACAAAAACCCGTGTTCAGCAACATCGGGGTACCACAGCAGCCTCAGTGGTCATTCAACCTAATTAAAAACAAAATCAGTATATATTTATTACATTTAACTACCAAAAATGAACAATACAAACATACCGAGGGAAGAGAATTAAGATCAACATCGTTGTCAATGGAATCATTTTGATCCATTGCACTAAGAAAACTTTCCATCTCTTCTTCTTTTAAGTACCCAAACAACCAATTTTGGGTTGTAACAAAAGCTTCTACATTTTTGGGCAAAAGGGAAGCTCTATATTTTGTCAAAACCCTTCCACCCATACTAAAAGATGATTCGGAAGCAACAGAAGTTATCGGAATAGCCAAAATATCTTTGGCCATTTTAGAAATAATGGGATATATAGAACATTGAGATTGCCAAAAACAGCAAAATGTCAAATTCTGGGCAGCGCTTAGCAAGCGACGAGTTCAAATACTCGTCAACAGCAGCAGTTCCACACACAACAGAATTAGAAGCTGCGAAATTCTAACACAAAAATACAATAAAATAAGTTGACCTAATTTTATTTACAAAGATTAAAAAAATAGTCAAAATCAAATCAAATAATAACCTCAACAAATTCCGAGAGATTGAAATCATCAAGTGATGTTGGAGTATATTGAGTATGTGTAGACTCCGTTGAAGATGGAGAAGTCGAAGAAGTGCTATAGAAATTATACAACTCAACAAAAGAATCATACACTTTTTTCACCCTCAAATCAACTTCGGATGGAACATAAAGCACGCTATACAAGTCCTTCACAAACCGAAGTTTGTAACGAGGATCAAGTAGAACCGCAATAGAGAGAATGACAGAATGTTCCGACCAATATTTCTCATACTTTTCCAGCATTTCTGGGCACATGTTACGAATACTTGGTATAGAATGGTTATGGGATACAACCAACAATTTCTCAATAGCAACAATATTAGCAAAATAAAGATTAGCGGTAGGATAATCCGAACCAGAAAATAAATTCGTGACAGCATCAAAAGGCTCAAGAAACTTGCAAACGAACTCAATGATAGCCCATTCAGACAAAGAAATATTAAACTCATAGTCACTCTCTCTAGTTCCAAACAAATCAAGAGCATGACGAACTTTTAAAGCTTGTTTCATCATGTGAAAGGTTGAATTCCATCTAGTGCATACATCATACTTTAAACTACCACAAAAGTTGGAATTCAAATCTTTAATACATTGTTCAAATTTAAATTTTCTTGAAGGAGAAGCATCAATATAGTTAACGGCACCACGTACCTTTATAACACTTTCATCTACGGTAGTCATACCCGCTTTCACAATCAAATTTAAGATATGTGCACAACATCTCACATGAAAAAACTTACCATCACATGGCAAAGAGGAAGAAGAATTTAAATCAGATTTTAAGCGAGAAATCATATTATCCATAGAAGTAGCATTATCAACCGTCAAACACAGAATTTTCCTTTCCAAACCCCACTCCTTAATCAAACCCAACACAAATGAATAAAGGGCAGGTCCATTATGTGGAGGTTCAAAATAACGAAAGTTCAATATACATGATTTCAATACCCAATCATTACCAATATAATGAGCTGTAAGCGTCAAATAACCGCGATTAGTAATGGCAGACCAGCAATCACATGTAAGGCAAACACGACTATTAAGCATAGAAAGTTTTTCATGTAAAGCAAGTTTAAGTTTCTCATTCTCCAAAGTACAATATCTAAGCATTGTATTCCTAGAAATGTGCACAATCTTAGGATTACAATAAGTAAGCAACTTTCTCGTTCTCACATGTTCTACCATACGTAAAGGATAAGAATGAAATAATATTGCTTCCGCAAACAACTGACAGAAAACTTTTTGATCAAACACAGAATCACATTCAGGGTTTGCAACTAAAAATTCTTTATAAGCAATGCAATTTTTAATGTGATAGGTAGTGTTAGAAGTACCATAAGAAGAAGTTGCTTTGTACTTGGATTTACAGTAATTACAAGAAGCATAGAGTTGAGGCATACCTTCCACATCATCCTTACCAACTTCGGAGGAGAATTTGAAATGACGCCAAACCGGAGCCCTTCTTCGTCCTTCCAAAGGTGTTGCTGCTGCCCTCTTCCCTTTACTCCTTGCTGCATTTTGTTGACTAAGCAACGCATTTGAACTCCCACTCTCGATGTTAGGTGCTTAAACAAACAGAGTAGTAAAGAATGAGTACAAACATAACACAAATAAAAACATAAAACTTAAATTAAATGAAGGTCCAAGGGCTTACATATAGTTGAAGGAGATGGAGGTCCATGATCTTCAAAATTAGCATCAAATTCACAATCCATATCTTGAAAAAAACAATTGAAAGATGAAACAAAAATAAACAATTGAGAAAACAAAATAACAGAATAACAAAATATTAAACAGAAAAACAGAATGCAAAAACAGCATACATAAATAACATTAAAAAACAGCAAACATTAACAGTATAAAAAACATCATACATTAACAGTATAAAAAACAGAATACATTAACAGTATAAAAAACAGCATACATTACGGTATAAAAAATAGCATACATTACGGTATAAAAAACAGCATACAAAACAACACTAAAAAACCAGCATACATTAACAGCACATTAAAAACAGCAAAAAAAACAGCATTAAAAAACAGCATAAAAAACAGCATTAAAAACAGCATACATTAACAATTCAAAAAAAACAGCATTAAAAACAGCATACATTAACAGCGTAAAAAAACAGCATACATGAACATCGTAAAAAAACAGCATACATTAACAGTGTAAAAAAACAGCATAAAAACATCATAAAAAACAGCACATAAAAAACAGTAGACATAAAATAGCATAAAAACAGTAGACATAAAATAGCATAAAAAAATTGACATAAATAGCATAAAAAACAATAGAAATAAATAGCATAAAAAACAATAGACATAAATAGCATAAAAAACAATAGCATAAAAAACAATAGCATAAAGAAATAGCATAAAGAAATAGTATAAAGAAATAGCATAAAAAAGAGTAGGGTTTAAAAACGGGTTAGGGTTAAAACGGTTTGGGTTTAATAACGGGTTTGGGTTTAAAAACGGGTTTGGGTTTTACAACGGGTTAGGGTTTAAAAACGGGTTAGAGTTTAAAAACGGGTAAGGGTTTAAAAACGGGTAAGGGTTTAAAAACGGGCCTGGGTTGAAAATCCTTCCAAAGCACTGAAGCAGTCATTCAATTTCAAGAAATTAAAAAAATAAGTCATTTTTGCATAATATTTAACAAATAAAAATTATAAAAAACGAGTTAGGTTTCTTTAGATCTACATAAAAAACGAGTTAGTAATTCAAGAAAGTAAAAAAAAAACGATTATTCAATTTGTACATGAGTAATATTTTTAAAATAAAAATAAAAATCTAAAAAACGGGTAAAAAGGGAAAATTAACGTAAACAGAAAATAAAAATTAAAAAAAATGAGCAAAAAATAAATGGAAAACAGCAACAAACATTTGGCCGAATTTCTTTAGATCTAGATAAAATATGAATTTCTTTTTCGATTTAAACAGTTGAAATTATAAGTATATTTTTAGATCTAGAAAAAATTAAAAGCATGAGCAAAAAACATGAATTTTATTACCTTGTTGGCCGAATTTTCGATCTTCAACCACTCCTTCTCTTCGATCAACTCTTCGATCTTCACACACACGAGTCACACGCACATCTTCTCCTCGATCTTCTCTCGATCTTCAATCACCATCTTCTCTTAGATTTGATGGTTGATATTGACTTAAGAGGTTGCCGGCGCCGGCGCCGGACTTAGAAGAAGTGAAAGACGATTTTTTTTGGTTTTTTAATGGTGAATGATGAAGGTTTATGCCTTTATAGTGAAGGTTTATGAAGAACAAAAGAAGGATTGAAGGTTTATGATGAAGGTTTATGATGAACAAAAGAAGGATTGAAGGTTTTTGGGAAGGAGAAAGTGAGATGAGATCTATGCGCCGTCGAGAGATAATGAGAGAGTGTGAGATTGACTGATTTTTTGTGTTTTGTGTGAATGAGAGTGAAGTTAGGGTTAGGTTATTAGGATATTGAAATTGGGAGGGTTAAGTCTTTTTATACTAAGGTTCTTTTAGGGTTTTTTTGGGCTTGGACTGTGGTAGTTTGGGGCCTTTGGGCTAATATGGGGGATTAGGATAGATTTTTGGGAATTAGTTAATATAATTAGTTAATTACTAATATATTAACTAGTATTATAAATAAATACGAGTAGAAATTAATTATTCTAAATAAATATGAGTAGTAATTAAGTATTCTAAATAAATATGATTAGTAATTAAGTATTACAAATAAAATTTAGTAATTTTGTATTTACCTTAACGATTTAATATATTTATGATTGTTTTAGTTCACAAATCTTAACTATCTTATTAAGTACAAATTACAATAGAAATATAACTTTCATCGTGAAAATTATTTTATTATATCTTATATCAACAATAATGTTTGATGGTCGTTATTGATACGACTTAACAAGTAGTTTCGTTACATTAGTTAATGATCAATTAAACTAAACTGAATTTGAAATTTTATAAACTCATAGTAATTAACTCAAATTTATATATATAGTATATACCTAACTAAAAGGTAGGTTATCTAATTCGATAATGTTATATATTGATGATTGATCTAAATCATCTAATAATCTTAATTGTCATACAGTATATTGTTCTTATATAATGTGAATTGATGTACTACATTAATGCTTACTATCTTATACATTTGTCTAGTAGAATATTGATTGTTGATCTAATACAACGACCTTAACTACTTTGTACATTGAAGTAGTATAATATTGATGGCTAATCTAGTTATTGATGGTAACTATCTTATACGCTGATCTAATACATTGATCTTATTCTTATCCATAATATTCATTGATGTGATTGATCTAATATATTAATGTTTGATCTAAATGTTAACCATGTCATATATTTATGAGATATATATCATAGATTTATCATTTATGAGATATATATCATATATTGATGATCTTATAACATCGATTTTAACTATATATCTTAGACATTAATCTAATGTTAATTGATTTAATAAATTGGTATTAACTATCTTATACGTTGATTAACATATTGATGATTGCTCTGTTACATGGATCTTAACTATCATATATATTGAAGGATTGACCTAGTATATCGATGATTGATCTAAATATCTAATACACATTATCTTTGACGCTAACGATATGTTAAAAGCACAATAAGTCAATAACAATTGATCCATGAACCTATAATACAATTATGAATTATACAAACATAATCAAATTCGAATATGCCACGAAATGAATTTGACTAAGGGTGCTATTCGAGCGAGACTGCTTGAGCTCAACTTTTTATGTATAAGTATAACATATCTTATGGGTGTAAATTGCTCGAGATTCACTCGAGTCAAACTAGGTCCAAGTTCGTTCAATTTGGTTATAAGTCAAACTACTCGAGTTGTTAACGAGATGAGTTCAGCTATACAAATTAAACTTTATTTTAAGTTCGACCAGAAATAACCCGCGATCCAAAGGCCACAAATCCTGAATTGACCCATATAAACCCGACAATTATCCGACGCATGTTTATCCGGACCCGTTAATACCCGACCCGATTTTCGTTCTACTCGAACTTCACTTGAGCCCGACCAACCCATGATTCGGCTTTTGCCCGTAATTGACCTGATCGAATCCAATTAAAGGTGATCCGAGACATGTAATCCAACCAGACTCGATCCGACCCATTACGGGTCATTTCAAAACCGTCTTAGTTAATCGGATTGACGTAACTTGAAACACATTCGGTCTGTAACAAGAAATTATATATATATTAAAAAAACGAAAATTTTGGAAGGACACACAGTACTTAAACGATAACCGATGCGGTTTTTCATACAAAATCGAAATTAACTGAACTAAAACCGAAAATAACCGTTGAACCGATATGATTTTTACTGAAACCGAATGGGTCAAACCGGATAGACAACCGTAACCGAACCGAACTGAAAAAAAGGCCTAAATTAACCGCAATTAACCGAACCGAAACCGAAAAAGTTACAACCGAATCAATTTAACGTGAAAAATTAACCGAAGTCAACCGAACCGAAGTCAACCGAACCGTTTGGTTCCAACCAGAACCGAACCGATTAACCGAATTGACACCCCTACCTCCAAGGAAAGCAGAGCCAAGTAGCATCACTATGAAGAAGAGGGTCCCACCACCAACCAAATTAAAAACAAAAGTGCATAAAGAACAAAACCCTAGATCTAAACTAGAATCCACCCCAACAGCACCACAACAACAACAACCAACAAACTTTCCTATAAATCGCTCCTGACCACAACATCACTCTAACAATAATACACAAACTAAACCTCCATCTCCCACTCAAGATTTACCTCCTAACTACCACCTTTTCAATGATGAAAGACCATGTAGCCCATTAACCCTAAATGAGATCCTAGCAGGTTGGGAGAGTGAGGAAAGTAACCATTTTGACCCTGGTTATGTACCTGATGTTGATGACATTGACTCAGAGATTGAGTCTTTTGAGCTTGAGGAAGAGAATTATGAGGTGAATGAGAAAGGAGATAAAATTATAGATGAGGTGGAGTTTGTTGGGCATGAATTTGTAGAGGAGTTAGAAGTACCATTACAGGGATCTGCTAATGATACTAGTGATGTGAGTATAGGCAGGTTAGGGAGAGAGTTAGAGGTTGGAATGCAGAGGTGATTAAGCTTGCAAAGAGGGTACAAAAAGAGGTAGAAACTGGTATATTAGTTGGGGATACTGCTGGTGGTTCTGTTCATGTTGATGATGATGCCATTACAAGTGAATATGAAGATTCGGAAGATGAGGAAAATACTCCTACTGAGGGTGATGATGACATAATTTTATCAAGGAGGAAAAAGGTGAGGATACCAGTGGTTGATGAGCACACAGACTACAACAAACTAGTTTGGAAGGTGGGAATTAAGTTTGAAAATTGGCAAAAATTCAAGGATGTAATTGTTAGGTATGCAGTTGCTCAAGGTAGAAATTTGAGGATAAAGGTGAGCCACAAGAATAGAGATAACAGAGTTGGGGTGGCATGTGCTTTTAAACTGTATGGTAGTTGGGACTCAAGGAGGAATTGTTTTGTTATAAAAACTGTGAAGGGTGAACATACTTGTAACAGAACAATGGAGAAGAACATTCAACTGAAAGCTTCTTGGGTGGCTGAGCAGTTTTTGGAGATATTTAGGCAAGACCTCATTGGCCTGCAAAGGAGATAATGGGGGCAGTTAAGAGAGCTTTTAAGGTTATTGTGAAGAAAGATTATGCATACAAAGTGAAGAAGCATGCACATTTGAAGCTACATGGCAGTATGAAAACTTATTACATGAAATTAGGAACATACTTGGAGGCTTTGAAGCTGTCAAGTCCAAGTAGTTGTTTTTTATTGATGGCTGATCCATCAAGAGATGTACAAGGAAGGTGCTATGTATTGATGGGTTGATGACATGATGGTTACATGGGGCAAGGAAGATGCTATGTATTGATGGATGTTTTATTAAGACATTTCTAGGAGGGATGCTACTTTCTGCTGTGGGGAGGGACGCAAATGAGCAGATGTATCCACTTGCTTGGGCAGTAGTGGAAGGTGAAAATAACTCAAGTTGGCAATGGTTTTTGAGGGAGCTCAAACACAAAATGCAAGGGTTAGAAGAGGCAGAGATCACTTTATATGTAGTCTATATTGTATGGAGTGTCTACTGAGTTTCCTAACTCAGAGCACAGACACTATGCTAGACACTTATTTTCAAATTGGCACAACAAGAATAGAGGTGATGAGTTGAAGCAACTATTTTGGAGGGCTGCCAAGGCATACAACATACCAGATTTTGAAGAAGCTCTTGAAGTAATTGAGAAGATTAATCCTGAAGCTGTGGATGACTTCAGAAAGTGTAATCCTACTCTTTTCTGTAGGCCATTTCTGAAAACTAACAGTAAATGTGATGTTATAGTTAGTAATATGGCTGAAACATTCAATTGCTACATCATTAATGCTAGAGCTAAACATATAATCTTGATGCTTGAGGACATTAGAACTGCTTTGATGTAGAGGTTGATTGTGAAGAGAGAAGAAATGGAGAAGAATAACTCTTCTATTTGTCCTAGAGTGAAAGCAAAATTAGAGAAAGAGAAGGAACATGCTTCTAAGTGTGACCCCATACCATCAATTGCAGTAGAGTTTCAAGTGTCTTATTACTTAGACAATGTCACAGTAAACTTAGAGAAATTCACATGTAGTTGTAGAAAGTGAGATTTGACTGGGATAACATGTAGACATGCAACTTCATGTATATTTCACAAGCATGAACAGGCTGAGGCTTATGTGCATCTTTGTTACACAAAAGAGGCATATTTGAAGATGTATGCAGGTTCCATCACAGTTATGGCTGATGAAAGGTTTTGGCCAAAGGTGGACATGCCTATGGATCCTCCTCCCATCAAGGTTGGGGTTGGTAGACCAAGAAGGACTAGAATAAAAACTCCTTTTGATGACCCTAAGAAACCCGGGAAATTGACTAGGCATGGTGTGGAGATGTCTTGTAGCAAATGTAAGTCAAAGGAGCACAATGTGAGAAGGTGCCCTGACAAGGATAAGGTGGTTGAACCACCACCAAAAAGGAGGAGAGGAAGACCTTCTAAGCTTCCTGCCAACCAGTCAATTAAAGGTAATAATGATCCAAGCAGTGGCCACCATGATGTAACTGCACAACCTCAGAGAATTGGTAGAGGTGGAAGGGTGATAAAATGAGCAGCTAATGTTGTTAGGGGAGGTGGTAGGTCTGGTGTTAGAAGTGGCAGAGGTGGTAGTGCAACTGCTATCAGAGGTGGTAGAGGTGGTGCAGGTGGCGGAAGGGGTGGTGTAAGAGGTGGTAGAGGGGATGCAGTTTCAGCTAGCAGAGGTGGTGCAAGAGTTGAAACTGATCCTTTTCAGATTGAGGTGAGAGTACTAAGTCTGCATTTTATGTTATATCACAATATTACCATTGTTTTTTTTAATTAACATTGATTATTTTGGTGGCATTTCAGGTGGATTTTGGAGCATATAATGTCATTTCACAAGCCTCGACTTCTGAAGCACCTCCTATGACTTAAGAATCTGTTTTAATTTAGTACCTTACTAGGTTAGGTCTTTTTTTGGGTTTTGAACTCTTTTTGGAACATGGGAATGTTGTATTTTGGATGTTATTAATCATTACATTATGTTAGTGTACTGTTATGAAAAGGGTGTGATATATGTATGTTTCGATGTAACTCGGGATGGTGTTTTGGATGATATGGTGTTTTGGATGTAACTCTTATGTTGACACTTATATTGCCTGTTAATACAAGCTAGGTTTTTGGCTCTTATGTTGGCAGTTAACTTAGCTCATTCCTCTTTGGATGTTTAACAAATTGATTTTGGATATTCTTACTATTTATGTACTGTAGTTGAAATGGTAACAAATGTGTATATAAGATTGGATCAAAGAAGTGATTTTTCATTCATTGCAAATTCCATTACACATCACAAACTGTCATCCTACATTACAACAACAATACACTAACCTAATTCTTATAACATAGCAGTACAAATATAAACCTTAATACAATCAAACCAAATAGGAGCTTCTTCTCATCATTAGCATGTTTGTTGATCAAACCCTTTAACTCACAAATAGAATCTTTCAGCTTCTGTTTCTTCTTCTCCAATTTCACAACCTTTTCTTACAATGCCTTCTTCTCTTCAATAGGTGTCCGAACGTAAGTTGTTGTTGAGAATTATCATCAACTTCATTGAGAAAGTCAGTCTCCCACTTAAAAAACCCACATTCTTCATTTGACTGCAAATGAATACAAATCTTTTTAGGAACCCTAATTTTGAAAAGAAGCAAATTGGGAAAAGAATATAAATGGGAAAATAAGATGGGATTCACATTTTTTCAGAAATGAAAATTAAATAAAAAACTAATTTAAGAATTAAACTTATTACTTACTGGCCATAATTCACACCCATAGAATTTTTTTGCATAAGATCCAACTGTTTTTGATGTTTTCAATTTTGCAGGAACTTGGTGGAAACAATTAAGCATTCTCGAAGTAGATCTGGAATTTGTACAATATGACCCAAAAGAACGATTCATTGCTTAGTGTTTCAAGTTGCAGGAGGGAGATGAAGTTGAAAAAATGGAGGAAAAGCTCACAATTTCACGCGTTAATGGAGACTGCCTTTAATGGAGGAAAAACTCTTGAAGGAGGGAGATGAAGTTAAAAAAAATGACGTTGGAGGAGAGAGATAACAGTTGAAAAGAAGATATAAAGAGTGTTAAATGATCACATGATAGTGCGTGCTAAGTTAACTGATTTTTGTAGGTTGCAAAAGGTCATTGAGGTATTTTTAAAGGGGCCCACATAAAGATGGGATTATACAGGAATATACCATAGTAGGGATTATTCTTACCTGAACGGGTTTAGTTTGGATTATCCTGGTCAATTTTTCCTAAAAACTATGACTCAAAATAGAATTCATGAGTCAGGTTGTCAAAAGCGTAATAAGAAAAAACGGAAATTAGAGTTAGCTCGATCTCAAAAAGGAGTTATTCATAATTTTTTGCTAAAAAAACAAAATTGTCGTATGTTGATGCCACTAATCATAATAATGCTAGTTTGGATGATAATGTTCACTTAGATAATGATGATGTGGATGTGAATGCGAAAAATGATGGTGACGATAATCATAATGTGGACTTAGATGAAGATGATTGTGCTAATCCTAAACTACCAATTCAGCTGGTACTCAAACTAATAGTGACGATGTTTGTGAGGATGTTGGGAATCAAATGCCATCAAATGCTTTTTATATGCCTGACATATTTGATCCAAGAAATTGGGATGGCTTACTTCCACACATGATTGATAATTGGGTTGTAGAAGTCCCAAAAAGACTTGTCTATTGAAACAGGTAATCTTGATAAAGTAGGAAGACATTTTTCTGCTTCATTCTACACTAGAGTTTTGCCAAATGGGGAAAATATGATAGAGATTGGCTTGTATATTCAAAAGAACTTGATAGAGTATTTTGTTTTTGTTGTATATTATTTAAGAAAGGGGTTGGTAGAGGTCGATTAGCTTTTGTTGTATATTATTTAAGAAAGGGGTTGGTAGAGGTCGATTAGCTAACGACAGTTTCAATAATTGGGCACATCTTTGTGTTAGCATTAGAGAGCATGAAAGTAGCATGGAACATATCGAAAATATAACCACTTGATATGAGCTACGTCTAAGACTTGAAAAGAAGGAAACTATTGATAAAGTAGCTCAAAAGCAACTAAAGAAAGAGAAAGAGCATTATAAAAATATTTTGTTGAGAATTATTTCAATTGTGAAGTTTCTTGGAAAGCATAGTTTGGCATTTTGTGGTACTAATGGGAAATTGTACCGAAGTAGCAATGGGAATTTTTTTGGGATTGATTAAAATGCTAGTTGAATTTGATCCTATAATGCAAGAGCATGTTTGGCGTAAGACTAATGATGAGATTCATATTCATTACCTTGGTCACAACATTCAAAATGAATTGATTCTTTTGCTTGCAAATGCAATGAAGTGTGAAGTTGTTAAGAAAATAAAAGAGGTTAAGTATTTTTCTGTGATACTTGATTGTACCCCTGACGTTAGCCACCAAGAGCAAATGTTTATAATTTTAAGATATGTGGATATTTCTTCTAATTGTGTTAGCATAGAGGAGTCATGTTTAGGATTTCTAAATGTGAATGATACCACTGAGCAGTGACTTTTTGATGTGTTTACTACATGAATTGAATGATCTTAAACTTAATGTAGATGATGTGCGTGGTCAAACTTATGATATTGGATCAAATATGAAAGGAAAAAACAAGGAGTGTAACGAAAATTATTAGATATCAACCCTAGAGCATTTTACACTCCTTGTGGTGCCTGTTGCCTTAATCTAATGTTTTGCGACGTGCAGTGGAGGACCCAGGAATTTGACGGTGAGGGACAAATTAGATAATCCAACACAAATCTATTTAGTAACAAAAAAATCCATAATTTACTGACAACTCATTCATAATTCAATAACAAACCATAATTCACTACCAACTCAATTCACAAACTAATTCACCCTAACAATTCAATTCACAACCCAATTCAATTCACAAACTAATTCACCCTAACAATTCAATTCAATAACCAATTCATAACCCAATTCAATTTACAAACTAATTAACCAAATCACACTCTACTCCACAAACATTAAACGTTGACGATTGATGAATTCTCAAATTAATTACTCAAAATTTGTAAACTAGAGTTTTTAAAATATGAAAAACATAATTGATCTGCTGATCGCCGTCCGAAATTGGGTTGGGAGTTGGGACTCAAGAGTTTGTTCACTTGTGATTTGCTTTACCTTTGCCTTCTTTTCTTTTTGGATTCTATTACTGTCGTTCTCTTTCTTTCTTTTCTTTTTTTTTTCCCTTTTTTTTACTATGTGGGCCCCACTTCTGATACTGACATTATGCCCTCTTCTCTTCCCACGTGGGCCCCACCTCTGACCTTTCTCTCCCTTCTTTCCTTTCTTATCTTCATGCGTGTTTATTTACCAAAGTGGGCCCCACTCCGACCTTTGTTCTCCCATGTCCCCTCTGACCCCTTTTTACTCTTATTTTTTTTAAAGTGGGGGGACAATGGTCCCCCTTTGTTCTCACGTGGGTCCGCCACTGGTGACGTGGCTAGTAATTCCGGAAAAGTTAGGGACTTTGGTGTAATACAACGAATTCACACAATATTTGGAAAATCCACAAAGAGACCTGAGATTCTGAAGAAGAATGTGAAAGTGTATACTCCCAAATCAATGTCCTTTACTCGTTGGGAGAGTCGTGTTGAGAGTGTAAGAGCAATAAGATTGCAAATTTAAGATTTTAGAGAAGCTTTGCTTGAAGTTGCTGACAATGACAATGATTTTTCTATTAAACAAAGCCAAATCTTTAGCTAATAATGAGCTTGGTAATTTTGAGTTTATAGTTTCTATTGTCATTTGGTATGAATTGTTATATACTGTGAATTTAGTTAGAAAAAGTTGAAGTTAAAAGATATGCTTGTTGGTGTTGCCATTGAAGATATGAAGAAGTTGATTACATTTTGTAAGGAGTATAGAGAGAACGTTTTTTCTAATGCTCTTAGAGTTGCTAAAATATTGCAATTGATATGGATATTGATCCGATATTTCCTCAAAAGCGTCGAATTAAAAGAAAAAGGCAATTTTATGAGAATGCAGATGATGAGAGTATACAATCAGCAGAGGAGTCTTATAGAGTTAATTTTTATAATTGCATCATAGATCAAGCAATTTTCTCACTTGATAGGAGGTTTGAACAACATGAACAATATGAAACTTTATTTGCTTTTCTATTTTATGCTGACAAATTGCATTCATTAGACGATTCAAGTTTAAAATCTTGTTGTTGTCGTTTGGCAGAGGCACTTAAGTATGGTGATAAACGTGATATTCATGAGTGTGATTTATATGTGGAGTTGAAGCTACTGCAAGAATTTTTGCCTAAAGAAAAGTTGGGGTGCATGAAATCTTAAAGATTATAAAAAGTATTGATTGTGTTTCTCAATGCTATTATTCCTTACAGGATATTGTTGACCATTTCCATGACTGTAGCTAGTGCCGAAAGAAGCTTTTCAAAGTTGAAGTTGATCAAGACTTACTTGCGTAATTTTATGTCTCAATATAGGCTTAACTATAGTGGCAATCGAGAATGAGCATTTGGATAGAATTACTAATGAGAATCTGATTGATGAATTTGCTTCAGGAATGCTCGGAGGACAAGATTTTTCAAATGATCAAATATCATGTATGAACTTTTGATATATGAAAGCTTTGTGGATTTTTTTTGTTGAATTCAAAAATTCATGTATATTTTGTCGTTGAGTTTTATAAAATGTGCCCCATTGTTTAGGGGGGCCCTTTTTAGTCTTTACTCCGGGCCTCAAAAATGTACGAGATGGGACTGGTGTTTAATACCTGCGGTGATTAACTATCAATATCAAATAAAGTAATTCATGTTCTCATGCAACATTTCTTAGAGCTATTAATTCTACCTTACCATTCCAAATTTGCACTTTTGAAATGCATCAAATATGCTCTTAATTTGATAAATTAACCCAATTATACGATATGAAAACTGAAGCATCAAATGTAGTCCATCAAATCATAATGATGCTAAGGAAACCGTAAAGAAAACCCAATACCACCATAAGACAAAAACAACAACAAATGATCCCATTAATGATATGCATAAATGAAATTAGGAATGCCTAAGTTATTATCAATCATCATTTTAATTGCCATTGGGATTGAGTGTGATATAGCAAAATCTTAAAAAAGGCGAGAAGAAGAAGTGGGGAAGAAGAAGAAGTTGGGGTTTGAAATTTTTATTTGTGGTTGCTTTATTATTTACTAGCCTAATATGCACGCGATGCGTGCGGACGTTACGTACAAAGTAACATGTGTAACCTAACTGCATTTCGAACTCATAAAAGTTGTCGATCGTAAGCTGTATATCTCAAAAATAATATGTCCCTAAAAATCTCAATAACTATGAAATAATATGCAAGTAACAGAACACAATTTTTTGTAAACAAAAACATCTTAATAGTTCAACTATGTAATAACAAAGAAAGAAAATAAAGTTATAAAACTATGGGCTAAACTTTTTTAGTTTGTTTTATTCTTCTTTCCTACCCATATACATTCTTCTTCCCAATCAACTTGTAGCACATAACCAACATTGTAATAATGTTCTGGATAGAATTCTCCAACCGGCAGAGGTAAGACCCATGAATATGCTTTGTATCCAAAAACTGAGTATAGTTTATCCAATACTTGAGTGCGTCCATTTGGCTGCATAAACATAAACAATTATATTTTATTTTACATGCAATACGGGCTAAAAGGGTTATTAGATTATTTATTTATAATAGATGAAGAACCTGTAAAAGTAATAATTTTATGTCAGTAGCTAAGCATCCCAAAACACGTTGTGCAATGTCATGAAGTATCGTGACTCTCAAAGTACCATTTAGGTCACATATGGTAAGTCGAATCAATAACCTGTTGAAAAAATAAGATATCAAATTATAATTTACATAAAATCAATTTTAATAACTTATAGTATGAGTTTCATACCTTGGAATAGTTACAACATTTATAAGATTGCACGATAGACAATTTGAAACTCCTTTGAAAATGGAAACCTGGCTATAACAATAATGACATGATTCATATATGAGATTATCAACATGTGCAATGTCTTCAAAGCCACGTGCATAAGCAACAACTCGGCAATATTAGATTATTTACTTTTTTCATGGAATGAAATGTATCTAATCGGATCCGGGGAGCATTAGAAATAGCAATAGATGATTGTAAAGAGAATGTAGTCGAACGAAACCATGGAACCCTTTTTTTGCCCATTTCTCTAATTCATACCTGTAAATTTTATACTATTATTTTAGTTCAAATAGTAAGTAAGGTTATATATGCATATAGTTAACTTGTACATACCAAGTAGATAAGGTAGTTGTATGTTCATTAACTGGGTGAACATAAATCCAGGTATAACATCCTGTTGTAAGATTTGTACCTGTTTTTTAAGAGTCACATAGAAAAATTATCACAAATATAAAATATTGAATTTATATAAAATTGGAGAAAATCAATATATGTATTTCGGTGATTTGCCATAAA
This sequence comes from Patellifolia procumbens, assembly GCA_947645195.1. Classification (NCBI taxonomy): domain Eukaryota; kingdom Viridiplantae; phylum Streptophyta; class Magnoliopsida; order Caryophyllales; family Amaranthaceae; genus Patellifolia; species Patellifolia procumbens. The sequence continues at coordinate 203,743 of CANSGD010000523.1, forward strand.
AGCTCTTTATATGTAAACCACATGCAATAATAATTGAGCAATCAGATCCAATAGTGTTTTCATCACCAACAACGTTAACAAAATCATTCCACAATGTTAATTTTGTAACTGTCCAATTGTGGTTAAAAAGCATGAAATATTAAAACAAATAATTAAATCAATATAACTACAACTAATAAATAAGAACTCTTGTTTAAGAAAGGGCTTACGTTTTATCCATTATTGCTATTTCTCTTTTGACTGAATTTTCTCGAACACTCTTGATTGGCGAAACATATATGACTAATCCATAACATCTTAAAATCATTAATAATTTCTAATTAAAATAGATTGTTTTAAGATAAGTAAGTTTAAGTAAATATTAGTGAAATGTAAGAAAATTACCAAAAACTCTGTCAATACGATTCACATGAATGTGGAGCCGGTTCAAAGAAACTAACTTGCAGTAGAATGTAGGTATTGCAATGTCATCCTCCTCCTCACGGATAACATTAGTGTCTGCTAATATTATCATTTTTTCCCAATTTGGTACAATATCAATTTTCTCATCAATGAAGGCTACTTGTACACCAAGAAGTACATAAATATGTCCCTCTTCAAATCTTCCTATGAATTTATCTACATGAGGAGAGAATATAGTACATTGCATGACCTCGCCCTATCAAAAGGTAGACAATCAGTCGGGAGTGTATAAACTAATTCAATCACAAATTTATGTAATTATGAAATTTACCTCAACATCGACAAAAAGCATTTTCCATATTTGCTTAGTTGTTCCTCGATGGGTGTAATTAAAAATATCGTAGTTACGAACCAATCGAGCTCGTACGTTATACCGTCGTACCCTGCAAGGAAATAAATGCATAAAAGGTGGATAATGATACTCCATACTGTACAGTTGTAAAATAGAAAATATAAGTAAATGTAGTTTGATAATGAATAACACATTATATTTAAGGTACATCCTACAACATTACGTTAATTAAATTAATAAAATAATTAAGTAGTGACGAAAACTCAAGACATATAAGGTAAGTAACAATTATATAGTGAGGTTAATAAGTAATTTGATTATAAACTACTCAAAGTATGGATACAGTGCTAACATTCAACTATTGAAATAAGGGAGAAATCAAAAGATACACTATGCTCTTATTACAAAGTTCCTAAGACATAATTCAAACACTAAATCCTTATTCTAATCATTCGACAATAAAACTACTTTATATACAATATTTTTTGTAAATACTCCATCATGCCCTTGAATTTTCCCTTTTTTTACAATAAGTTTTGTTGTGTTCTCTGAATTTCCCCGTGATAGTGCCACATATAGCTGCCCATGGCTGAATACATGATCCGGTAGGTAAATGCCTATATGGGGAATAGTTTTCCCTTGGGACTTGTTTATACTCAATGAAAAACTCAACTTTACCGGAAATTATTTTCTAACCATCTCAAATGGCAATTTTATATCTTCGGCAGTTTTCAAGGGCTTCTTGGCAATAATACTCTGTTGCCCCTAGAATGTCCAGTTAAGATCTCGGCATCTTTAAAATGATCGTTTAATGAACGACAAAGAAACCGTGTCCCATTGCAAAGACCATTTTTAGGATCAATATTTCTCAAGAGCATCGAAGGAACTCCGGGTTTCAAAGTGAGAGCATGAGGAGGCAACCCGGATGTTGCAATTGAATTTAAAAACTCTTGTTGATACAAATTTTTGTTATCTTCAGGAACACTTTCAATCGAATAGTATGTTTTTCCTTCTCCGAGAAATTCTTGGACAACTTCATCATTTATCTTGTCAGCATCTTCCTTGAGGGGTGTGATGATTGCCCTTTCAACCATATAACTTCCGTCACTCACATGCTCACATAAATTTGGAAAAATACGATCGACTAACTGTGCAATCGAGGTATCACCACTTCATGGTATGACCATATGGTTTGGCAATTTAATCATATGATCTGAATTAGTAGGTTCATTTCCGTTCCCAACAGAGAGTAAGAAAGTAGCAAATGCATTGTCATCTCTTGATCTCATATTTTCTCTCAAATGCAAAACACGAATGTGTTTCCATAAAGGGACCTAACCAACGATGCGTCGATCATTTGAGCCTTGGTTCCATTTCGAACAACTGGTAAGACTTGTCTAAAATCTCCACCAAATACAATAATTTCCCCCCAAATGGCAAGTCATTCCCCATTAAATATTTGAGTGATCGATCAACAACTTCAAATTGATGTTTGTGTGTCATTGGAGCCTCATCCCATATGATTATGGCAGAGTGTTTCAAAAAAATGGCAGTTTTAGAGCGTTTGGTGAAGGATCAAGATGATGAGCTATCATGTTTTAGTGGAAGTTGAAAAGTCAAGTGTGATGTTCTGCCTTGATGCAATAATGTAGCTGCAATTCCAAATGTCGCAGTGGAAATAGCTATTTCACCCCTACCTTTTACCGTAGCTAGTAGGGCTCTATATAGGAATGTTTTGCCAGTGCCCCGTGGACCATCAACGAAAAAAGTGCCCCCAGTTTTTTAGAGAACTACATCCATTATTGTGTCATACGCAATTCGTTGGTCACTATTAAGAGTGTCAACACATGCCAAGTCAGCTTCTGGAACTGGCACAGAAAGTACTCCTCCATGATTACAGGAAACTCATTGACGTCCTCGATATTTTCAGGTAAACTTGGCAACTCTGTAGAGTCAGAAATTCTCTTTCTAAGCGGCCGCAATAGACAATCAAAGTCATGTAGAAGCTTGTGAGTCAGAACAACATCATTACTTGACATATTTGAGGAAGGATAGTCCTCAACCATGTTGGAGAAAAACTCATCCCATAGAGCACGTAATCTTGTTGGTTGACAATATATCAATATGGTTGCAAACAATCTCCGTAATGATGATGGTATTCTTACATAAGATGCTTCTAAAAGACACTGACGAATGCTTTCGTCACTTTCAATTAGACCAAGGGAATTCGCAGCAGCTCTAAATGTTGGTTGTGTGACACCATCAACAGTTCTTAGATCTTCAAACGATTGAGGACCCCTGACATGATTGAGCATCAACCTCATATAAAATCTTTCTTCTTCTAATGGAGAAGCTACATATAGTCGACCCATAACTCGTTGTTTGCTTCTCCTTCGCTGCCATTCGCATGTAGTTGATCTGTAATGCTCTAGGAATTCCCTATACAGATATCTTCTAGCACGTACATCAATTGCATTTGTCTTGAAAAACTCGGTTAACATTGTTTTAGAGTTTCGAGGGTCTGCCAATATGCTTGAGATTTCTCGGTTCCCTTCAAACCTCACTTGATGCATGTTCGGCAAATGCACTTGCAAGCGATCTACAGATGGACACATTCGAGTCAACGGAAATTTATAAAATTTCCAAAAAGCTTCAGGTGCACAAATCCATCTCGCATCGACATACTGAGCTATCTTATCACAGTTATGGACTTCCATGGACACCTTATCTGAAGCCTTATGTATGTACTTATACAAATATTTGATAGATTTAATGTTGCTACATATTTCTAAATTAATGTGACAATCGTACTTCAAGAGAAGAAATGGATTGTATGGAACTACCCATCGATTATCAACATTTATCCAAGAATTATGTCGCATTGGTACGGGTGGACGATCTTGTCGGCGACGATATACAGGGTATGAGTCATTGCCTTGCAAAAGCTTATAGGAGGTCACCACTCTTCGTCTTGAGTCTTTTCACGCCGTAGTATAAAAACCCGAAAAACAGGTAGGTCTCATCACAAGCATACCCCGAGCTCGTAAGCTCTCATGAGTTCCGGGCGGTCTTAGTTTAGTAATTTTATACCGCGACAACCATTGCCGTCTTGTCTTCTTTGCGATCAATGTTTCATTTGAAAATGGCTTAGGGAATCCTTTTGTACAACTCCCTTGTTTCATGCATGGGGATTGTTAATTTTGAACACCACATGGATTATGAATCATGTGTTTAAGAGCTTTATTGTGCAGTTCAGGTTCTTCTTTTTCATCAGGAATTTCTGCTCTAACGATTTGGTCATATTCATCCAGAGTGCTTAGCTTGTCATTTTGATCGAGGATCAGTAACATATGAACATGCGGAAGCCCCCGCTTTTGGAATTCAATTACATAAACATAAGCCACCACCTTTCCGAGGATAGCCCTTTCTAGAATATCCTTTTTTAACTCTTCTAATTTAGCATGAAACACCCGTGTTAGTAGGTCCGGCCGATCATTTGACACTTTTCCAGGCAATAATTCTGTTTGTATTTCTGACCAAGAAGGATTGCAAGTCATTGTCAAAAATAAATCTGGCTTGCCAAACTTTTGTACCAAGGCCATGGAATCTTAATACCTCTAGTGCATATCTCGAGGAATTCCTACTAATGAAGATGGTAGTATCGTTCTTCTACCAACGTTCTCTGGAGAAGAAAATAGAATGATAAAAAATTTAATGTTCATTTAAACAATTGCTTGAATTTCATAAGAAAGTTGATTTAGATAAATGAGTCTCAACCTGTGTTGTGCTCTCCAGCATTTAAAGAGTCCTCTAAACCTTCATATAAAGCAGCGCGTATCTTATCTTGATTGTATGCAATCCATCTCAAATTAGATGCTAGCATTTTTACACAAATTATCGATAACAAATTGCTGAAGTATACGACCACCTCTAAAGAGTAGAGAATCAAGATGTTCTTGCATCTGAAGAACATAATAATTGTTTTTATTAGAAATATTATAGGTAAAAAGTTGTAGGGAAATGAGACATACACATAAGAGTTATAGCAAAATGTGCACCTGGAACATATATGCATAAAACTCTCGGCATGTCAACTTTCTACCAGTGTTTGTGCGATTGTTCAAATTCCAACCATAAGAGCCGAAAGGAAATAATAGAGGATACTGTAATGGGTCATAATAACCTACAGTATCTTTAATGTACATCAAATTTCCATTGATAGACTCTATCAAAATATCTCGCTCTTTTAAGTTAGCAACTTCATCTCCTCCAACGACAACGGGTGCCACTTAGGATGCTGATGGCATTGAATACTGATGATTGGTGGGAGATTGCTCTTTGATGACAAACATGCAGTCTTGTAAGACACTACGTTGAGAAAGATGACGAAGATTATGGACAAAAGGGTTATGAGCATTAAGAATATGCTTGATTTTATCAATGATACTGATCCATAATGAAGAATTCTCAGCTCCTCGATTTTCATTTTCATGATCAGTGTCATAAATGTAGAGTTGAAGAAACCAAGGACGATCATTTGATGTTAAAGGTAAAAATCCACCGATGCGATGATAAATTGAACCTTGAGCACGAAATGTGTACACACCTTGACGTGCATTTGCTAATTCATCATCGATATTTACTCCCATTGAAGTGAACGCAAATACATGGTTGTACTTACGACTGTTTTGTCTAAAATGAGCCCCATCATCTGACTGATCAGAAAAGAGTTCAAGTAACTCGGGGCACAAAGGATGATCAGGCAGATTGACCTTCCCATTTAAGCAACACTGTAACAGCCCATCCTCCCGAGCTGCTAGCTTAACACCCTTAGCAATCTCATACCTCAATGATCATGGAATCCATAATAATCAATAATACTTTAGATGAAACTTGCAGCGGAAACAACCTTAAAATACACGATCCTGGACCTGTGGGTTATGGGCCCACAAAACAATATCCTTTATTCCGAATCTCAAATTACACGATGTCTTTAACTCAAGTTCCCAGAACAATACAATAAATCAATGATATCTGATACAAACTATCTTAGCTTAAGCCCCAAGCTAAAACTTGAAATTTATTCTACAACTCTGTAAATGGAAGTATTCAACATCCCGATATCTCCAAATCATTCCGAGCTTTTCATAATATACCTGAAAATAACAGAAGAAATAGAAAACAAGGAAAACATCCAAAATGAGTGGAAAACTCGTAACTCTTACTTCAGCCCGTTTAAAACATTTTCATTTCAAATTGTTTTATTACTTGGAAATCAATCTTGGCAAACAATAATCTTTATTTAATAATATATGGCTGGCATAGCTCAATCCCCTTACACAAATCGCTGGCAATTATAGGCTTTGGACTCGATACGACCACTTCACTTCATTTTTGATTTATTGTTTAGCTCCTCTACCTATACCTTGCCCACTTTTCATTTCAGTTCATAAACTAGCCAGCCAAAACAAATAATATTCATAATCAACCAAAACACAGTTTTAATCACAACAACACATTCATATCTATGGCCATAATACGAACTACTTCACCAAAATAGAAGTACAAAACACATGGGCATGAAATAGAATTTGCTGAACATAAAAGTTACCTTAACCGCTTAATCCTTTCTTAGATCGATATATCATACTTCGAGAACTCTGTAGTTCTATTAGCTCTCTTGAACTCCATAATCAATGTCCTAAAACTTCCACCTCATAACAAAAACAACAATAGATATCAATAACCATTGACTACTCTTCACTAGTTACATACCTCGGTAAAATCAAACTTAATATGACTCCTATTACCTCTGAGTAACGAAATAAACATGTCTCACCAATATAACCTTCCTATAGCTTCCCCTGAGTAAGTAAGGTGCTAAGGATTAGTTTAAACAAGCTTTAGAACATGAATAGGTAAGCTAAACACAAGAGGATGCAAAGCTGTACTTACAGCATCCTGTTTGCTGTTTCTATGAAGTTTTTTATACCTTCCCAAGGCTTTAGAGCTTGAACAAAGGCTTGAACAGATAAATATGGATGTCTAGAAGAGATATATATAAGAAAAGGTAGGTGTTTTTGAAGAAGAATTGGGTGAAAAGAACCGAAAACCCAAAACTGCTATTTATAGCAGGTAAATGGCGGTACCCTTAGGGGAGGGAAACCTCTTCTGGGTAAGGTCGGTTTCATGGATTTTCTGGGTGATTCTTGCTTGAGGTGTTAGCTTGATGTGTTGGCTCTCATGCATGCCAAGGGTTTTGGGAGATCGACACCCAAGTAGCTGCTAAGCAGCCTTCTTTGAGCAAAGGTCTGAGCTGTACTTTCAGCTGGCCAGTTTTTACTTAAGGAGCAATTTACCTTAGTGAGCCACGTTATTCTTGGGAATAAATGACCATTTTGACCTTAAGACATCCCAAGCATGTCATATATCAAGTTTGGTTAGGTTCTAAGCTCGGATTCAACCCCGAAAGGCTCTTTAACTGGAAATTCGTTGCTACCCGATAAAACGATCACTATACGATTTTCACAATCTTAATGAATAAGGTTCTTAAGGATCTTCTAACTTCTTTATTGGTTTCTAAAACCTTCCTAACCAATAAGAATGATAGATCTTACCCACTTTTGTCCTCATATGGTGTTGGAGAGTATTCTAATCTACTTTAAGCACTAAAACCAATTGGAACTTAACATAACTAACAATCCAAGTAACTCTCTTAACCTGAAATACTTTAGAATCCTATTTAAATAACTTAATATAATTACTTTAAACCCAAGCTGCTTAAAATTCCGGCTGTTACATTCTACCCCCCTTAAAATAAGTTTCGTCCTCGAAACTTCAAAACTTAAGCTCTAAGATCAACCTCAATTCACAACACAACCTACTAATCTCATTCCCAAAGCTACAGATCACTAAACTCTTGTTCTTCACTTCTATTTCTCAGAACATTAACTCTACTTACCCAATTAACAGACAAATATTCCCAAAGATCTTTTACCCCCGCTATGTGGCTAACTCAGCACACGGTCGCAAGGTTGCTCGGATACCATTTGTAACAGCCCATCCTCCCGAGCTGCTAGCTTAACACCCTTAGCAATCTCATACCTCAATGATCATGGAATCCATAATAATCAATAATACTTTAGATGAAACTTGCAGCGGAAACAACCTTAAAATACACGATCCTGGACCTGTGGGTTATGGGCCCACAAAACAATATCCTTTATTCCGAATCTCAAATTACACGATGTCTTTAACTCAAGTTCCCAGAACAATACAATAAATCAATGATATCTGATACAAACTATCTTAGCTTAAGCCCCAAGCTAAAACTTGAAATTTATTCTACAACTCTGTAAATGGAAGTATTCAACATCCCGATATCTCCAAATCATTCCGAGCTTTTCATAATATACCTGAAAATAACAGAAGAAATAGAAAACAAGGAAAACATCCAAAATGAGTGGAAAACTCGTAACTCTTACTTCAGCCCGTTTAAAACATTTTCATTTCAAATTGTTTTATTACTTGGAAATCAATCTTGGCAAACAATAATCTTTATTTAATAATATATGGCTGGCATAGCTCAATCCCCTTACACAAATCGCTGGCAATTATAGGCTTTGGACTCGATACGACCACTTCACTTCATTTTTGATTTATTGTTTAGCTCCTCTACCTATACCTTGCCCACTTTTCATTTCAGTTCATAAACTAGCCAGCCAAAACAAATAATATTCATAATCAACCAAAACACAGTTTTAATCACAACAACACATTCATATCTATGGCCATAATACGAACTACTTCACCAAAATAGAAGTACAAAACACATGGGCATGAAATAGAATTTGCTGAACATAAAAGTTACCTTAACCGCTTAATCCTTTCTTAGATCGATATATCATACTTCGAGAACTCTGTAGTTCTATTAGCTCTCTTGAACTCCATAATCAATGTCCTAAAACTTCCACCTCATAACAAAAACAACAATAGATATCAATAACCATTGACTACTCTTCACTAGTTACATACCTCGGTAAAATCAAACTTAATATGACTCCTATTACCTCTGAGTAACGAAATAAACATGTCTCACCAATATAACCTTCCTATAGCTTCCCCTGAGTAAGTAAGGTGCTAAGGATTAGTTTAAACAAGCTTTAGAACATGAATAGGTAAGCTAAACACAAGAGGATGCAAAGCTGTACTTACAGCATCCTGTTTGCTGTTTCTATGAAGTTTTTTATACCTTCCCAAGGCTTTAGAGCTTGAACAAAGGCTTGAACAGATAAATATGGATGTCTAGAAGAGATATATATAAGAAAAGGTAGGTGTTTTTGAAGAAGAATTGGGTGAAAAGAACCGAAAACCCAAAACTGCTATTTATAGCAGGTAAATGGCGGTACCCTTAGGGGAGGGAAACCTCTTCTGGGTAAGGTCGGTTTCATGGATTTTCTGGGTGATTCTTGCTTGAGGTGTTAGCTTGATGTGTTGGCTCTCATGCATGCCAAGGGTTTTGGGAGATCGACACCCAAGTAGCTGCTAAGCAGCCTTCTTTGAGCAAAGGTCTGAGCTGTACTTTCAGCTGGCCAGTTTTTACTTAAGGAGCAATTTACCTTAGTGAGCCACGTTATTCTTGGGAATAAATGACCATTTTGACCTTAAGACATCCCAAGCATGTCATATATCAAGTTTGGTTAGGTTCTAAGCTCGGATTCAACCCCGAAAGGCTCTTTAACTGGAAGTTCGTTGCTACCCGATAAAACGATCACTATACGATTTTCACAATCTTAATGAATAAGGTTCTTAAGGATCTTCTAACTTCTTTATTGGTTTCTAAAACCTTCCTAACCAATAAGAATGATAGATCTTACCCACTTTTGTCCTCATATGGTGTTGGAGAGTATTCTAATCTACTTTAAGCACTAAAACCAATTGGAACTTAACATAACTAACAATCCAAGTAACTCTCTTAACCTGAAATACTTTAGAATCCTATTTAAATAACTTAATATAATTACTTTAAACCCAAGCTGCTTAAAATTCCGGCTGTTACAAACACAGTTCAGATGATTCACAATGGAAAAGGCGTGCTTCACAATGTGGACATGTTGTCATAGAAGGCAAATTGAATATAGGCACCCCTTGAGTCTCATGGTAATTTCTTGCACAATTTCGATAACCACGTCTTCCAACTTTCCAAACTCTTATATCATCAACGATATTGTTTGATATGTTATTGACGTTGGATGTAGTGTTATCCTCGATACTAATTTGGCCAGCTAAGAAAACTTCATTTTCTAAACCAACATCGTCTTGAATTTCCATTGCGTCTGACGCTGTGTGTAATATATTTGCATTGGTTGTACTACTTTCTCCAATACAAAAGAATCGGTTGGGGAAGTTGTTTCGGTTCGTTGTATCTTCATTGGTACTACTGTTTTCTCCACCAGAAAATGATTGATTTGGGCAAGTTGTTCTCATTTACAAAGTCCCCATATCTTTCATTAAACATCTGATTATGAGTTTCAATGTTTGATCGCATGTCGAGTGAAAGTAGTTCACCAATGGGGTGTATTGCATGATAAAAAAGGTTTCATGTAGATCAGTCAACTAAACGATCATTTGTACATGATTAATGTAAGATAATTAACTTCACAAATCTTACAGTCATATCCTTCATGCCCATTCTGGACACTTTGATCAGAGTTACTAATGTCTGTCACGGGGCTTCTAACTTCCGTAGAGTTGAGAACGTCATCACGACTTCCACTCATGCAATGACCTTCTACGGAGGTTGTTTCTAGTTGACTGCTTTATGATGCAAGCGTATTTTCCGAAAATCTGCGCGAATATTTGGTTCGTCTTTGTGCGTTTTCACGACCGCTTTGTTGAGGAGTCAAGGATTGCCTCTGACATCTTTTCCTATCACTCCATTTCCTCCTTTGTCGTTGCATATCTTGATTTTCGTCTTCATCCATTATGAAACGACACATGCGAATTTTAGTCGCATTACTATAACTTTGGGGTATTATTTCACTCAATTTCTTTTAGTTTTTTTATTTAAAAAAAGGAAAATTTGACAAGAACAGTCCAAACTATTAGCCATCTTCTATAAATAGGCCAAACTATTGATTATCCATGAACAGTCCAAACTATGACCTCCATCTTCTGAAAACAGTCTCGTTAACCTGTTTACCTGTTATAACAGGTAAAACTTAATTATTTTTATTTTTTTCGATTTTAATTAACTTAAAAAAACAAATAAAAAACCAAGTCACCCCCACCCCACTCCTTACCAGCCACCCTCACACCCACCCACCTCCATAACCACCACCCGAACCCACCCACCTCCATGCCCAGAACACCACTACAACCACCCAGATTACCATCAAAACCACCCAGAACACAACTGGAACCACCCAGACACCAGCGAAACCCCTTAAACACCACCGCAATCACCCAAAACACCACCGCAACCACCAAGAAAAACACCCTCACTCCATCGCAAACCCCTGCTTCTTCTTCCTGGTAGTATCATCAACAATACTATCATATTCATGGTTGCTTCTCTTCAAAACTTTAAACAAAGACTGAATTAATGAGCTTGACCTCCATTATCGAATCAGGGCCTTTCAACAAATGGATAGAACTCCTATCCGTCTCCAATATCAGCATCAGCAAATGGGTAAATCTCCTATTCGAAGCAATGCCTGCCACTCTCTTTATCCCAATCGATGACAACATCCTTCAACCTTTAATGGCGGCTCCTGCTCCTTTTATGTTTCGTTAACACATCGTTTCGAAGTGTTTGTATTTATCTAACCTTCGTCTCTTACCCGCTGGCGCTCAACCCCATACCTTTCTCCCTTATTTCATCACCATTAATTCACCACCAATTTCAGCATAATGGCGCATTACTCACGCTCCTCGATCTCTTCCGAAGTGAGCTTATTTCTGTTCATGGGGTTGAGGGTGTTCTTCACTTGGATTATGAACTAGATTAAGCGAGGAAAGGATTGAGAACGACGGATTTGTGCCAAGCAGGTATTTGTCGTGTTTGTTAACTGGATGTGGTAGATGTGGTGGTCTCTAGGAAGGGGGGAGGTGGAGAGGGAATGAAGGATGGGCTGCTGGGGTTTCATGGAGGGAGGACTCTGGAGAGAGAGAGAGTGGAGATGGGTGAGTGCTAGTGAAACAGAAGAAAAAAAAGGGAAAAAAGTTAAAATTCATTAAACGGTCACGTGCTAGTCACGTGACTTAAGTTTATCTTTTATAACAGGTAAACAGGTCATTGGGACTATTTTCAGAAGACTAACGTGATAGTTTTGACTGCTCCTGGATTATCAATAGTTTGGCCTGTTTATAGAAGATGGCCAGTAGTTTGGACTGTTTTTGTCAATTTTTCCTTAAAAAAATTATTATGTTACTCTATGTTGATAATATTTGTTTATATACATAACCCATTTGTAATAACAATACTTAGATTCGTATAATATGTTGCACTTGATTTTGTATGTTTAGAATGTTAGTTATGTAAATTCCATATCAAGTATAGTATGTTTAGAATGTTAGTTATGTAAATTTTATAAGAGTTTAAGAATTAATGAGATTACTTTTAATTGAATTATCGAATAAATAATAATTTTATTCGATTCTACATCATTATAATTTACCGATATTTAATAATATATATTTACACCTATCTAATTATATTATTAGTTAAAATATTCTACTATTTTTTTATATTATTAATTTTATTATTATTGTTATTGAGAGTTTTATATTTAGTTATTTTAGTTTTATGCTATAATTCATAATAAAAATTATAATAAATTATTAAAATTACTTATAGAAATATAATTTAGTAATTATGTGTTTATAATTATTATCATGATTTTTATTATATTACTTATTATTAGTATTTTTTTATTATTTAACTACAGTAAGAAAGTTATATTGAGTCGAGTTCAGTTTAGTCCAAAAGAATAGAGAGAAAAAATAACAATAAATTTCATGCAATGGCAAATATTAAATAGAATAAGGTAAACAAAATTTTCAAATACACATAAGTGCACTAAATTTCATTCAATTGCAAATATGAAAATAGAAATTAATAAAATAATTCCAACTATACATATATTAAACTACTTATATATATTACAAACAATTAACATGTATTTTGTTTGATGAAAATACTATTTATTTTCACTTATTTGGATGAAACAATTAAAATAAATCCTAAATAAAATCCTTAAAACCCTTCCTTATTCTTTTAGTCTAATAACAAAACCCTAGAATCTCTTTCACTTCCCCAATTTCATACGATTGCATTTGGCTCTCTCTTTATTTGCCTTTCTTTCTATCTTTTTCTTTGTGATGTCTGTTCTGTTCTCTTCCAAGAGTCCAAACAGAAAATTAAACCATCTTTTGGCCAGCCATCTCTTGTTCACCTCAGTCAAAACCTGTCTTTCGCATCTCATTTACAAAACCCCATTCTTTTCTTCTTCATCTTCCAATCTTGATATGTTCATCCTTCTGCAAATCCAGATCTGCTTCGTCTGCATCAATGGCGACGACGACTTAAATTCCTCCGCCGCGGTCAATTATTCCATCGAAAGAGAGAAGAGAAGAGGCTGCTTGGCGGTGGTTGACTGGGCTGCTAGCGGTTCGTTTTGGTGCATGTATGCATGTCGATGCGATGCTCTACCGGTGGTGAGTGGTTGTTTTTGTTTTGCTTTGTTTGATTTTTCTACCTTTTAATTTATTTCTTTGATGTTTTGGGTTGTTTCTATGGTGGGTGTTATATAAAGTAAAAATCCGATTGCAAAATATAATAAAAAATATAAAGAATGGCATGAACTTGGCCATTGAAAGCATAGAAAACTGAATAATTAGGAAATTTTCGTTCTCTTCATGCCTTGATTTGATTATTTTTCTATTGTATCAAAGTTTTTCTCAGATTCAATTATTGTTGCAGAAGAAAAAGAGTCTGCAGTTTGAAGAAGCACATTGAAGAGCTTCGAGGTCTGTTTGTAGCTATAATTTTTCAATTACTTTTGCATAAAAAGAGTCTACCGACAGAAGGCCTCCTTCCCCACCATGTTCAAGTTCACCATTAATTGTTCTTCTTAAATTTGACAATCGACAGCCGCCGAGGTTGCTAACTTCCCCGCCATTGCTGAAACCTGGTATGATTTGTCTCTTCCACTCCATTTTTTTTAATCTTATTGTTTATTCTGCTTTCGATCATTGATGGTTGTTTTTATATTTTGTTTTCCTGGCAATAATTGGTATTATTATGTGTTAATTTACTTGAACTCCATTAATGGAGCTTAACTATAGTTTTTCATTCGATTATAAAGTAATTCAATGCGAAAACAAAAACAAAGAAATGGAGAATGGTTTTTGTGTGCTCGCCTTTTCATTGATCCAAAGAGTGTGATATATACACAGGCCAGTAGCAACGCATGAATCTGGAAAGATAATATTTCTTGCCCCCATTTTCTCTCCTTCACACTTTGTATTACCTTCTATGATGATTTGGGTATCGGGTTTCTTCTATTTATAATTATCTTTATAGATATTCAATTTTTTCTATGTTAGGTTCATATGCAATAACTATGTTTGATTCAAAATGTTGTAGTTTGATTATAAAGCTACTTCCATACACATTCATGGGTGAAGAAAAAATAATACTATTTACCTTTTTCAGTGTTTTGCTACTTGAAAGTGATTTTCCCGGTGCTCCTCTTGGTTTTTGGATATGTTGATTTTGAATGGTTGCCAAATCTACATCAATGAAAACACACCAAAACATGTTTTAGTCAAAAGATGGTAAATTTACATAAAATTCATAAATAAAAATATGAAAACTAAATAAGCGAGCAATAACCAATTCAATAACTAGATTAGGTTCATATGCAATAACTATATTTGATTCAATATGGTGTAGTTTGATTACCTTTTTCAGTGTTTTGCTACTTGAAAGTGATTTTCCCCGTGCTCCTCTTGGTTTTTGGATATGTTGATTTTGAATGGTTGCCAAAGCTACATCAACCAAAACATGTTTTAGTCAAAGGATGGTAAATTTACATAATATTCATAAATAAAAATATGAAAACTGAATATAGGAACTTAAGAAGTGTACGTAAGCAGGTAACCTCTTTGTTTAGTTGATGCTTTATATTTATGATGTGTTTGCAGGTAATGAAATGGAGAAGAGGAAGAAATGGAAGGGAGAAGAGGAAGAAATGGATTGGAAAAGAGGAAGAAAGACTGTCAGTTTATGGTATTCAGAATTCAGAAGTAGAAAGGAAGAAAGATTTTTCTTTTAAAGTTGAACGTTAGTTCATGGTATTCAGTTACCAATCCTAGGAATGTGTTGTAGTGGGTTCCTAGTTATTAGGTATTGTTTTGTTATTTTTTTTCTTAATTAGAACGTGGGGTTAGTTATTAGGTATTGTTTTGTTATTTTTTTTCTTAATTAGAACGTGGGGTAGGGGTTTTGTAAAGAAGGTGGGGTGGGGGTTTTGTAATTAGAACGTGAGTTTTTATTTTTCTTATTTTAGTTCTGGTTTTTGTAAAGAACGTAATTATTAATTAAATAACAAAGGGTAAATTGGGCAATACATTAAGTTTGGTGTCCCTCCCCTCTCCCCTTACAGTATAGAGATTAGTTGGTTCTTAGATTTAATAGTCATATAATTTAAAATAGATTATGTAAACAATAACAAATGTGACACAATAATTGATGTCTAAATATTAAGGTGTATGGTTATGGGGTTCAAATCTTTATAGTAACATTTCTAGATAATGATATAAAAGTGATATGTTAGCACTCATAATGTGTAGTTGTCCAAAACGTATGAAGTGAGATCGATGGCAGGAGAGAAGGATTTAACATATTGAGATCAATCTCCTTCCCCTCTTTCAAGATCAAAACGATTGTTTTCTTTCTTTTTACTTCAAAAGAAGCTTTCCTTGCAACAACTGTTTGTTTTTAACGAATTCATCGAATTTTTATTTTAATCCGATTTGATTTCGATTTCCACAAGGGAAATATCCCTTCAAAGTAGAGAAAGAAAGGATAGTGCAACGCGTCCGAACGTTTATGAATAAGCTAGTAACGCAGTAAATTACTTTTAAGGGAAAAATCGAGTAGTTCGTACTTGGTCAATAATCAGAGAATGTCTAATAAAGCATAGCTTAACCCTCGTTGGGGTTCTTATGGGGTGGGAGCCTGCACACATTGCATTCAATCTTATTAAAAGTATGCCCTTGATGTCTTGTCTGAGGCGGGCATATTGGGTTGTAAGCCCATTGCCTATGGAACAAAATCATCGCACACAGGTAAGCACCGCTGAGGCTAGCTAATATCGTACTTCTCAGCAACACTCCCAAACGACACTTCTTCCCGTCACTACACTATTGTTGATAATTACTCACTCTGTTTCATTTTATTTGCTACATATGCTTTTTCTCTGTCTTCGAGACTCAACTTCAAAGATCAATATCTCAAATCAAGTATAGAAAAAAATTAAAAGTTACCCCCCCGTTCTTTATTAATTACTACATTTCTCTTTTTACACTATTCATCCATCTCCCTTTAATCAACTATAATGATTTATGCACAAGGATAAACATAGTCATGTGGGATTTTGTTAGATTCGTTTGGGTATATAATTACTTCCTCCGTTTCAAAAAAATATTTACACTTCTTTGATTGCGGACTCCTAGGCACTTTTTGTTTGTGTGAGAGATTGTGGGGTAAGATATGTGGTAGGAGAGAGATAAAAAGTTACCAAAAAAGGAAAAAGGAGAAGTGTAGTCATTAATTTGAAACTTCTTTAAATGGAAAGTGTAGCTATTTTTTTTGAAACGGAGGAAGTAATTAAAATTAACTTTCTATAATTTTTACTTGAACATAATGAGAGTTATTAACATTCAAAATTGTGCATTGAGAGACATAAAATTCTATATGTAGTGATTAATAAAGAATGGAGGAAGTATATATACATCACAAATTATCTAAAGAGGCTGCCTAATTTTAATGTTAAAATTAGGCAGCCAGGCCCAATTAAATAGACAAGGCCCAAAGAATTAAATCAGTTCAAAGAGGCTTTCCTCAATTTCAGCTCCTGTGCCACGTCCTCTTTCTTCCTTCTTTAAAACCAGCTGCACTCCTCAAATTCACCAATAACGGCGCTCCTCAAATTCAGCTCCTGCGCCAAGTTCCTCAAGTTCATCAATTTCGGCGCGCAATCACGGTTTCTCTCGCTCGTCATCAACCTCAAGCTGCAAATGCAATATTTGTAAGCTTTATCTTCAAATCAGAAATTTGAATACCTCCATAGATACATTATATGAGTCTAACTCCATTAATTTCACTTCAACAATCTCTAGAGAGTTTAAAAATACTCTTTTTGTATGTAATTTGCTCTTAATTTCAGTGTTGTCGCAATAACGCAGCTCCTCTCTGGCTTCCTCCTGAAATTCATCAATTGCGCAATTAATTTGATATCAACAGCATCAATTTGTGTTCAACAGCAAATTTGCTATCAACAATCTGTAGAGAGTTCAAAAATACTCTTTTTGTATGTAATTTGCTATCAATTTCATGTTTACACTTTTATGCTTGAACTCTATTCAATTCTTCCTGCATCCTTTTCTTTTTTGTTTTTATGAATGTATTTTGTTCTCTCTTATTGTAGATGGATACAATGTACGAAGGTTTTGAAGAATTTTTATTAGAGGATGCACAAAAGTCTGCTGAATTAGGTTCTTCTATAGGTGTGGAATCACCATTTGTTTCAAGGTTTGAAGAATTTTTGTTGGAGGCTGCACAAGATGAAGAATTGAATCCTGTAGAAAATTCAGATATTTCTATTGTTTCTGAGTCCAATGAATCAAGGTCCTTGGTTGTGCTTAGTATGTTGTCTTTTTAAAGTTTTTTACAGTGGTCCCTTTTTGGTTTAAATTGGTGTCTTTTTAGAATAAATTGGTCACTTGATAAATTGTCATGATGTGGCAGGAGATGATGTTGTTGATGAGATTGATGTTAGTGTTAGTCTTCTTGGTGTGGAAAAGAAATCAATTGAGGAGATGTATGAGTTGTATCGTCTGCATTCCGGAGCATGGGGATTTAGTATTAGGAAGTACACATCTAGGGTTGGTACGGTAAAATGTGTGTTAATATGACTAAGGAAAAATACTTTGTTTGTTCATGCCATAGAAAACCAAATGGGAAAGGTGATTTGGTTTATGTTCCTGATGTTTTTGTTGGTGATGATGGGATTGAGAGGAAGCGTAAGCAGCGTAGGGTTACTGTTACGAAAACCAATTGTAATGCTATGATGAGAGTGAAGTTGAATGATAAGGGGATGTATGAAGTGATAGCTCATGTTCTTACACACAATCATGAGCTTACAAGGCCTGAGTGGCAACACTTCCGTCGTTCGGAGAAGTCTATTGGGAAAGGGAAAGCAAAAGAGATTATGGTGATGACAGAGGCTTCAATGAGACCTGCTGTCCAATAAAGTTATGAATGTCAGCAGTATGGTGGTCCAGAGCCCCTTGGGCACACTTCTCGTGACCACTTCAATTTCGTGAATAGGCTAAAGATGAAAGCAATTGAGGGAGGTGATGCACAGGCTGTTATAGATAGACTTAGCCAAAGGGCTGCTGAAGAAGCTGATTTTTTTTTATAAGGTGAAGCTTGGCAACACAGGCAGATTATGTAACTTGTTTTGGCGGGATTCTATGATGAGGCTGAATTATGAGTTGTATGGGGATGATACTGTGTTTGACACCACCTACCGGACTAATAAGTATAATTTAATATGTGGTGCTTTTGTAGGAGTAAATAATCATTGGAAGAATGTGTTGTTTGCGTATTGTTTTGTGTCCGATGAGACAATTAAGTCTTTTATCTGGCTTTTTGATGTTTATAAGAAATCGATGGGAGGTGCTTCTCCTGTAACTATGTTTACAGATCAAGATCAAGCCATGAACAATGCACTTGCACAGGTAACTTTTTTGTATATTTTACTTTCCTTTTGTTATTTTGGTCTCTATATGGGTTTTGTTAGTCTCTATTAGTCTTATCCTGGTCTCTTTTTGAGGTTTAGAGGTTGTTAAATCTATATCTGTTGAATCTATTTATGTTGGCCCCTTAAAAGAATAAATGGTGTCTTATATATTTAAAAAAGTCTCTAATCAATCTGTTGTAACTAAAATGTCTTTTTTCAGGTTTTTCCTAATACAAGGCATAGACTATGTCAGTGGCATATCCAACAAAATGCATTGAATCATTTTGGGACTCTGAAGAGTGATTCTACATTATTGATACTTTTAACAAGTGTCTTAGAGGTTGTTATGATAGTGATGAGTTTGAGAGTTGTTGGGAAGATATGATTGTAAAATAGGGTAGCAAGCGGATACATGGTTTCAGCGTTTATATGGCTTAAAGGATAA
Source organism: Patellifolia procumbens (assembly GCA_947645195.1). Taxonomy (NCBI): domain Eukaryota; kingdom Viridiplantae; phylum Streptophyta; class Magnoliopsida; order Caryophyllales; family Amaranthaceae; genus Patellifolia; species Patellifolia procumbens. Next base: position 222,974 of record CANSGD010000523.1, read on the forward strand.
ATGGTTCACGGCATTGAGCAAGGATTTCTTCTCGGCTGGAATTTTGTCTTCAAAATGTAGTGAAAGTACCAACAATGCAATGGGATTTCAGTCTTCCAAAACAACAAGTTTGTTTGATTTATATGGGATGTTCAACAACACTGTTCTAAGTTGGAGGAGCACTGAAACCAACGATGAGTTTAAGGATTCTAAATCAGTCCCAAAATCTTATTTACCTATGGTTGGCCTTCTTAAACATGCCGGTCAAATTTATACATCTACTCTATTTAGGCATTTTGAACAAGAGTTTGGATTTTCTATGGGTACTATTTCTATGTTGATGAATATGGAAGGTAGCACATTAGTGTATAAAGTTTGGCCCGAGAAGTATCCCCGACGACCTTACCAAGTAGTGTTTGATTGTTTGAACAATCTTATCTCTTGTTCATGTAGGGATTTTGAGGAGGTTGGGTTGTTGTGTTATCATTGCATTAGGGTGTTTCACATGCATTCGGTTGTTGAGATACCGTCCACATATATTTTAAAGCTTTGGACAAAGTTTGCAAAAATAGAAGTTTGGGACCGGTTGAAGCAAGAACGTATTGATATGTCATTGTTGAAGAAAGATCGCATCCCTTGGCGTTATCAAATGTGTAGGGTTTACAATAATCTTATCATGAGATGTGATGATAATGAAGAGGCAATAAAGATTGTGAAGAAGGGTTATATGCGTGATCTTGGTGCTGTGGAGGCTTTGTTTTCTAAGCTCAATGTGGATGATTCAGAATCTCATTCTGTAGATGCTTCTATAGGAAGTTCTTCTGCTATTACAGTGCTTGATCCTCTTCAGTGCAAAACGAAGGGAAGAAATGTGAGGCCAAAATCAGGGATTGAGAAAAGTAAAAAGCAAGGTGGTAAATCTTCTAATGTTTCTAATGCAAATAAGGAGTTTGGCTCTTACACTCCTCCTGCTAGGTTGTTGTAGCTTCTGGAAAATATATAGTAGTCACATAAAGACTTTTGTTGGTGACATAATGGTTGTTCTTGGTCACTTTTTAATTTACAACAATTTTGGGAACCCATACATGTTATTGGAGTGAATTTTAATTGGCATATCATGGTCTCTATTGTAGCTTATGGAAAGATTATAGTAGTCAAATAATGAATTTTGTTGGTGACAGAATGGTTAATATTGGTCACATAAATTATTTAAATTTTTGTTATTTATTAAATATTATCTTGTAATTTTTTAATATTCACTAAATATACTGAAGTGGCCATCAATTAGCTTAAATTAAGTACTAAATGAATGTAAATAGTCAATTATTGAATTAAGCTAGTAACTAATATCAACTTCATTAAAGTAATCAGCATATAATAGATGACTAATTGGCATAAAATGGTAACTAATTGGCATATCATGGTCTCCAATTGACATATAACCTAAAGTTGAGCACCATTCAGCATAAGTTTTGCAAAATTACCAAGCAGTGCCAATACTTGTACTTCTATCAATTACATAAACTTCTACTTTTGTTCAATACTAACTAATCATCACTGTTAATGGTAACTAGTCAAAATGTTCAAACTATTTTCCTGGAGAGGTTCTAGTTGCTTGTTTGGTTTCCTTTTGCTTCGGGGGAGATGGTTTTTGCAGCTTTTGCAGGACTTGTGTGGCTGTGTTGGTTGATTCTTCGTTTCTTTTTGATCTCCTGTAAACTGTTTGATGAAGTGGTTGCTTGGCGAGAGGCTGATGCTGTTCTTTTGTCTGTGGTGGATCGTGGAGCCCAGGTATATTCAAGTCAAACGAAGGCATGTCTGCAACTGTTTTCTTAGTGTTTTGTAGGAGCCTCTCGATTTCATCAATTTGCTTCAACACTTCTGGATTTTCCAACAGTTGAGTCATTGTTGGTGATCCATCTTGTGAAGTTTCAACGTTCTCTTTTGCACTCTTTTTGAGCTCCTCCAACCTTCTTGTGTGCATGTTGTAGCAAACATCTAGGTCACACCCCAACTTCAATCGAGCTTGGTCAAATGGCTGTGCAAAAAATAAAAGTCAAAAGTGAAATTTCATTAAACTGCGAGTTCATTTTAAGGGAAAACAAACTGATTCAAAATGGTTGCCAAAAACTAGTTACTTGATGAAATAAATTAAAGCAGCCCCTAAATGTACTAAATCAGTCCCTAATTGAACTAAACAAGTCCCTAAAAATCCATCTGAAACCCTTGATCATCATCAACATAGAATAAACAACAACACCATCACCAACATTAATATCTTAATGCACTAAACTAGTCCCTAAATGAACTAAACTAGTCCCTAAAAGTTATATGTATTCCACACCTCCAATTTAAACTTTTCTATTAAACATATACCAATATGTCAAATTGAGCATTTGAAAATAATATATCACAGTGTTCAAAGACTATAAATACTTACATCTCGTTTAGTTTTTTCAATTTCTTCATCAGTCATTGTTCCTTTCGGAAGCTTGATTATGATCACCCTTTCAGCAGAATTTGTGATTACCATTCCTTGGTTCTGACGACCTCCTAACTGCAGTGGTTGTTGACGTTGATGTTCAGCAAATTCGATGGTTGGTTGTGTTGCTGCATTTTCAGTTGTGGTCTGCTCCTTGGTGCTTATTGGGTAGGTTGTTATATCCCAGTCACCCATACCAAATCGTCCTCCATCAATTTGTTTTGCTGCCACTTCTTCCAACACAAGCCCCAGCAAATTATCATAAGTCCAGTGCTTGATTAGGGGGAGATTAGATTGGCGTTTACTTCCTTTCCAACGTTAACGGTGGAAGTACACAAGTTGAAGTATCAAGATGCACCCACCTACACTCTTTGCCTTTTTCTTGGTGCAAGCTGTTACCGCTTTTCCCAACTTTTCCAAAATATACTTGCACCAAGTTGCTCTTTGGGATTGTTGTCGCATCCAACAACGTCTTTGATATATCCATATCAACTTGGTTGTGTGCAGTAGGAGTGAGAAGCGTCGATAAGGCATACATGGCATAAAACCTTTTAGTTTTTTGTCCTCCTTCCGGGAGCTTCTTAATTTCTTCAGCAAGTTTGGACAACTTTATTTCTGTGTTGTCCGTACACCCTAGTTTCTCACGCCACATCTGTGTCGCCCAAGCATCAGGATTATCTCACTTGGCTAGCGAGTTTTGCACAACAAGGTCCCCGATTTTGGGCAACAAAAATATGTCATGGACATCATCTTCTATGACGTTACAACCTCTGGCAGCATCTACTGTAAACCAGTTGCTTGTTGCATTGTATTGCTTCACAAGCCAATCCACCATTCCTTGATAATATGCTCTCATGTTTACTTCAAGCATGCCCCCAAATCCTATGTTCCTCACATCCGTGATTTGATCAGTTGTGAGTTTCTGATTCAATGTGAACAATCCACTTGGAGAGCAGTATGAAGCAATGAGAACTTCTCTAGCCCTGTAGATGAATTAGGAAAGCAGTAAGTAGATGAGTTTGAAACTTCAATGTAAATTGGATCCTAAATGACTTACAGTGGTCACCAATCAAGTTATATTAGGTACTAATGTATGGAAATCATCAATCAAGTTCCAAAAGGACTTACATAATAATTTACATTGAGTATGACTTAACTGGTTTCTAAATGACTTACAGTGGTCACCAATCAAGTTATACTAGGTACTAATGTATGAAAATCAACAATCAAGTTCCAAAATGACTTACATAATAATTTACAGTGAATATGACTTAACTGGTTTCTAAATGACTTATAGTGGTCACCAATCAACTTATACTAGGTACTAATGTATGGAAATCATCAATCAAGTTCCAAAATGACTTACATAATAATTTACATTGAGTATGACTTAACTGTTAACTAAATGACTTATAGTGGTCACCAATCAAGTTATACTAGGTACTAATGTATGGAAATCATCAATCAAGTTCCAAAATGACTTACATAATAATTTACATTGAATATGACTTAACTGGTTTCTAAATGACTTACATTGGTCACCAATCAACTTATACTAGGTACTAATGTATGGATACTTTTAACATGTGATTGAAATTAGTGAAATTAGATTTTGGAGTATTAATTTATATATATGAAAAAGGAGTACTTAAAATGTAACTAACTTAGTATTAAAATGAGTAATTATATAATAATTTATAATGAAAATGAATTTAAAGTTACATATCTTACCTTGGTTTACGAATTTTTTTTTGGAGATTCTTCATTGTGTTGTTGTTCCTCCTCTTCATCAAGTGCCTCCTCTTCATTAGTTTCATTTCTTGTTTTACGCCTTTTGGTACCCTTTTCTTTTGAACCCTTTTTCTATTTTTCGGGTTCCGTTCTTCTTCTTCTTGATGATATTCTTCCTCATTTTCTTCTGTGTTTGCCGTTTTCTTCCCCTTCGCTTGTGGCCTTTTTGCTGCTGTTTTTTTTCTTTTATTCTCCTGTTCTTCATCATCATTTCTCTCCTATTCTTCTTCATCATTACCCTTGTTTTGTTGCTCATTTCCTGGGTTTTCCTCCTGATCCTGATTCTCTTGGTTTCCCCCGGTACTGTTTTGGTTTTCCTCCAAACTAGGTTGTAGTTTTCTTCGTACTGGTGGTCTTTTTGGCTTCTGCTTTTTTCTCGGCCAACACTTTTTTCCTTTCCAATGCTGCCATTTTCTTCTTCTCATTCAGCTGTTGTGCTATAGTTTTGTAGTTATCATTGTTTTTACCTATAATGAATGTTGACATTAGATATATTAGTTAAATCACAGTAATTAAAAAACTTCTGTTAACATTGTTGTCTATTAATGCTTAGATTATAATGGTGTTTGATTGATTTATATGAGTTACTGATTGATATTTAATGGTTACTAATTAAGACAAAAATGATTACAATATTTTTTTAGTTTAGTCAGTAATGAAGATTCAATTTGATTGCAAATAAAATAGCAAATTAATAGTTAACTATTTGGCATATCATTGATTGATATATAACAGTTACTTAACATCAACCATTATTTAGGATTTTTAGGCATGTTTAAACTTCTCAATTTAACTTGTATTTTTTGAATTATGTACCTTGAGTTTGATCTTCATCTTCAGCTTCATTTTCAGAGGTCTTGTTCATAACTTTGCGCTTAGTTCTTGCCATTTTGTTTGCAATTAACCTGCAAAAACACACATATACCTTAAGGTTGGTGTTTTCACTCAATTACTCATTAATTTGGTCTGTAATGTAACTGAACATGATACTATTCAAAATTAACTAGTGCCTTATTGTCCACATCAACAATTTCTAATCAGTTAAACATTATATTAGTTACTAGTCTCTAATTGTCAACAACATTATTTTTTCTACATCACAAAAGCTTATTTAGAACCAAAATCCACAGATTTTCACGAATAATCAGCTCGAAAATGCATAAAACAAGGTTCGAACTCAAAATCAGTCATTGTAGTCATTCTAATATACCAAAATCAGTTGTAAAAGCTTAGATGTATAATTTTCTAACAATCAGTTACAATAGCTGAAAATAACCTTCAAATTAACATATCGAAACCCCTAACTTGATCAAATTAAACATATGCATGTAAATTGATGAAGGAACGAGCTAAGAACACATATTTTGACAAATAATCAGCTCGAAAATGCATAAAACAAGCTTCGAATTGAAATTACCTTATTACAGTTTTTGTGAGTGAAATTTCTGCAAAAATCGACTGAGAAATGCCGCTAAGTAGGAGTTTTATTGCGTCTTCTAGGAGCAGTTTTAGCAGAGAGAGTGAGAGAGGAGGAGAGAAAGAAGTTTTGAATGAGAGTAGGGAGAGAGAGAGAGAGAGAAAGTAGTTTTTTTGTTTTTGACGTGGAGAGAGTGGGGAGAGTGAGGCGCGTGAGTGATGTGGGCTGCTCAGATATTGGGCTTATTGGGCCTGCCTAATTTTAAGTTAAAATTAGGCGGTCTCTCGCAAGACGAGCTGTATATACATTGAGCCGAATCAAACAAAGATCCCACATGAGTATGATTTTCATATGCTCCCTCCTTTTTTTTTAATATGCACTTATTTCCATTTTGAGGTGAATTTTTAATTGGTACCTTTCTACCTTTTCCCATAAATGGAAGGGTGGCCCACCTAATTATTATACTTCTCTCCTACTTTTTCTTTCCTTCTCTCTACCTTTTTCACTTTTTCCTTACTTTTACTAACCTTCTCTCTTACTTTTGCACTTTTTCCTTGGTCCGCGCGCAAAAGCAAACATGCATATTAATAAAAAACGGAGGGAGTATATATAAATTTAAAGACAATCAAAGTTGCACTGTGCATAGTACCCAAAGTCAATATACTTCCTCCGTTTTGATATAAGTAATACAATTTCTAAAAATGGGTGTTTTGAAAAAAAGATGCACTTTGGGTTTTTCCTTCTTTGGTAAGTTTTAATGTGTTATTTTATAATTTTACCCTTATTAAAACTTCTAAACCATGTTTAAATGATCTTAATAAAAATTAATTATTACTAACTTAATATTCTCTTTCCTCAACTTACCACCTTCCCCCCACCTCTCTCCACCACCTGACCACCATAACCACCCAAACTCCATTACCCCTAATACTAAAACCTATAGAACCACCACCCAGCCACCCACCAAAACGAAACCCTAGTCACCCTCCCCTCAACCTACCACCAAAACGAAACCATAGCCACCCTCCCCTCAACCTACCATTATATGAAAACCCTAGCCACCGGAAGGACGATGATGAGAAGTAAAAGACTTAGGGCTTTGAGAAATCGACTGATTAGGGTAAGGAGGAGCAGAAATCTAGGGCTTCGAGCAAGAAGGAGGAGCAAAAATCTAGGGCTTCGAGCAAGAAGGAGGAGAAAGCGAGCAAGAAGAAGGAAAAATCGAGCAAGAAGAAGGAGAAATCGAGCAAGTAAACAAATTTTGATGACGACGCGAGCAATCTACGTAAGGAGAAATCTACAGGAAGGCTTCGAGCAAGAAGGAGGAAGACACGGCGACGAGAGGAAGGCTTCGAGAAGAAGAAGAAATCGAGCAAGAAGAAGGAGAAATCGAGCAAGGACGAGTGATTTCGAGAAAGGAAGGGTGGCTGATTTCGCCGGTGAGGGTGGTAGGTTGATTTTGAGGGTGGATGGGTGGCTGATTTCGCCGACGAGACACATGGGGCTAAGGAAATGGGCTGGTTTCGAGGGTGGGTGGAGGTGTTGGGTGGTGGTTTGGTGGTGGTTGTGGGGGTTAATGGGTGGTTGATTATCTTATTAATTAAATGCCCCACTCCCCACTTTCAATTATTTAATCACGTTTAATAAATTTTGCCTCAAAAAACGTTAAATTAACAATGTATCACTTATATCAAAATGGAGGAAGTACAACAAATAAAATAAGACCGACGGATTATAGAAACAATAGCTTTACCTATTTTCTTTTAAAAAAAAACAGAAGAATATGATTAGGCATTCCGGAGCAGTCCAAAATTGACTTAAGAATAGTCAGCATACTGTCAAATGGTAGTCTGAATTGAAGTCAATAGTATTGATTTACAGGCACCCACCCCCATAAATTAATAAATACAAAATTAGTCCAGAATTACCCCCATCACCCCTCTTTTTCTCTTACTTGTCTAAATTAGAGAGCTCTTACAGTGAACAAGAGACTCTACAATTCCGTCCTTCAATGCTTCAAGCTTAGCTGCTCTGCTCAACTCAACTCAACTCAATTCTTCAGGTAAATCCTCTCTTATTTCCTCATTGCTTTGCCTTACCTGCACCCTTTTTTTTTCTTAATCTCTTGTTCAATGTTGATTGTCTCTGTCTGCATTTGCATTTACATTTGTACCGTAATTTGTCTGATTTATGTTTTTCTTTTCTTTTATTATTTTATAATTTGTTTCCCGACAATATAGGGGATATTTTATCTCAGAAATTGAGTTTTTTAAGGTAGTCAACTAAATCGGTTAATTTTACACGTTTGATATCTACTTTACAATCACAACCACACGATTCAATACATATTCTAATTGTTATTAATTGTTGGAATTATTATTGTTTGGTTTCTGTTGAATTCTTAATCTTCCTCCTTCGTCGCAACCTGAATCTAGAATGGATTAAATTATATATCTAGAATGTTGCTTTTGTCCTTAAAATTCCAATTTTAGAATATTAAGCAACTAAATCAGTAAACCAGGCCACCAAAAACATTGAATGCAAAAGTGCACAAGTATATGCATAGAAGCTATAATTAGAAAATATTTAACTTTGTAATTATGCCCCCAAAAATTTGTTACATGTGATTCGACATCTGTAGTGGTAATTGCTTTTCCTTCTCAAGTTTATACTATAAGGTTGAGTCCAAGAAGGCCATAGCTTAGTGTGGGAAAGGCGGTTCTACCCGAATGGAGAAAACATATGAGAGAATTGGTTATCAAATATTTTCTAGTCTTCTTTTTCTTAGTGATATGAAACTAATTCAATAATCGTGAATTCACAAAACCTACTATCGAAGTCAAAATCTAACAAACACTAATCAATTTGATCTAATAAATCCGTCTCCGTACGAATGTATGATCGTGACACTCTAAGAATTGATTCTTTTGCGGGTCTTTTATCATATGGTCGCTTGATCATACAACCTTTTACGAGGGTTCTATTGACATCTTATGGTTTTTGTGGTTGATGATAATACTTTAGTTGTGTGTATCATAAGAATCTTGCAAAGTAGCAAAACTGTATTGATCCCAACCAACAAAATGTCAACATATATAGTAGAAAAGAAAAACTATAGCCTCCAAAATCGCACGAAGCGAGTGATAAATCCTCATATATATATATAAGAAGGATCGAGATGCATGTTTTTTTTAAACTGACTGGATATGCATATTTCACTTTCCGGCCTGTAAATATATGCTCTTGAATGTTAAGATGCACATTCAGTTAAATAAGTTGCATATGCTAAAAAAGGTGCACGTCTAGTTAAAAAAATATACACATCCTAATTCTACATATATATATATATATATATATGAGAATTGTGATCAAATAAAAAGATTTTTAAAATGCGAAGGGTAAGAAGGATTTTTTGTGCACATTTATTAAACTGAATGATATTTTTTGAACTAGATCTGCAACGTTTTTATCATATGCATTTTTTTGCACTGGATGTGCGTCTTATCTTTTAAGAGCATATACTTCCGGCTCGAAAAGTGAAATATACATATCCAATTCAAAAAATACGCACATCAAGTAAAAAAAATATGCATATTGAGTTCAAAAAATATACACATCGATTCTTCTCACCTTCTCATTTTAAGATCTTTCTTATTGGATCTCGATTCTCTCTTTATATATATACATAGAGAGAGAAAGAGAAAGAGTGAGAGTTAGGGTATACTAAAAACACCAAATTTGTTGAAAACCATATAGATTTGAAAAAAAGGATATATATGAATACATATTACTAGTAGAGGAGTACATGTATTTCTAACATTAAAGTTGTCTGTATTTACAAAAATGTTGTTAATGAAATACTCGTACCTCTCTATACCTCTTATGTACCCCATTTTACTTGGTTTTCATGGTAAAAACTATTTTCACTAGATCCTATTCCTATATATATATATATATATATATATTATATTGGATCGAATTCCCATAGGAACTGCCTTATAGTGAGAATTGTGCGAACCATAAGGACAAACGTCAAATCACATTAATCTAGAGATCACCTTAATTTAGAGCTGAACAGAAGGCCAAAACCGCGTACTTGGAGTAGCGACTTTCAAAACCGCTACTTGGAGTAGCGGCTTTTCCCAGCTTCGCGCCTACCGTTTATTTGTTGATCCGATGGGTGATGTTGCGCACCATAAAGGTTCGTTCGCACCATAAGGGTGGTTCTCATGGGAATCTAGTACTATATATATATATAATTTAATTGTGTTAAGGATGACAAAAATACAAGGTCATGAGGCAGAGAAGAGAGTAAATGGAAATATTCTTTTAGTTTATGAAGGGGTAAAAAGAACAACATGCATGCTATCCCCTTAGCCTAAGAGGTGATGATGTGGCTCGCGTGCTTCCCGTCTATTGACATGGGAGTTATGGAAGTACCACATGTCATGATCACTGTATGTGTATGACAACAGTCTTCCTAATTCACTTATGGGTGTTCGTGTAGTCTACCTTCTGGTTTGACCATCTTCTTTCTTTTGACTAGTGTCGTTTATTGCTTTACATAAGGCTTATAGATTAATTTTGTAACATTCTAAACCTTCATGGCCTACTAGTTGCTACCAAATGTTTACATCCAAGACACAACACAAACCCGCCAAAGACCAACACGTCCTTTAGAAATATTGAGCATGTTCTCTTCTTCTAGCTCTAGCTAAACTGAAGTGAACTGAACTTATTGGTGCTAAACTGAAGTGAACTGAACTTATTGGAGCGAAATTGAACTGAACTGAACTTATTGGAGCGGAACTGAATTAAACTAATTGGAGTTGAACTGAACTGAACTTATTGGAGTTGAAGTGGATTGAATTGAATTGTAATAAATATATAAATAATAAGTAAATAATAATAATTATGAGTATTAAATAATAAGTAATTATAATTCTAAGTAATAATAATTAATAATTAATAATTTAGAATAATATTAAATGTATAATGATAATATTATTTTTGATGTTATTAAATGATAGTTACAAATAACTAAATAATAGTAATAATGATAAATTAATTTTAGAAATAATAATTACTGATAATAATAATAATTAGTAATAAGTAATTACTATTATTTGTATTAGTATATTAATACTTGATGATGATGGTATAATAACATTAATGTCTAAGAAGTAAATTAATATTACCATTATAATAATTAGAAATTATAATAATAATGAGCTCAAAACATGGATTGGTGTGTGTTTCTAACCAAACCACGATTTGTGGTGGGTTAGTCTATAATATTTATAAACCAAACCCCATCACTAATCGTCAAATTATCTTTAATTTTCAACGTAACGATGATGTTGTACTTTAAATAGTACTCCAGTATTATTAGCAACTTTTTTAATATCATATAGCTTTTTGTAGCTTATTTGTATGATGTAATAGTGAATATCTAGTCGGTAAAATAAAACAACAATTGCAAATTAGAATACTTGTATTGACATGAAATTTGGTTAAACCGTGCATCAACCGAAACTATGTTCATCCATAATAATAATAGTAATAATAATGAGTAAGAATATGATAACAAAATAATATATAAAAATAAAAATAATAACAATAATAATAATTATTACAATAATAATATAATAATAATAATAATAAATAAAATAAATTAGACCAATAATAATAATAACAATAATATTAAACAAAATGGTTAAATAATAAATGGAGCTGAACTGAACTTAACTGAACTTATTGGAGTTGAACTGAACTGAATTTATTAGAGCTGAAGTGAGCCGAACTTAAATTATTAGAGCTGAACGGAACTGAACTTATTAGAGCTGAATTGAACTGAACTGAATAAGCTGAAGAGAACAGGCCCATTATGTCCTCACTCATGTGAGCCTGGGAAACACCCACACTATTCCAACTGGTAAGCGGTTTCTAGCTGAAATAGGATTACCCAAGTCAAGTGAATTATTAATTATCATAGCAATTAGCCTTTAAACTATTTGCATACTTGATTGAAGGACACGCTCCAGCACTCTACGCGAGTTGTAGATTTCATGATGAGTCACCTATTTTAAAATCTTGCAGGTCCAGCAATTTTGATATGAATGCTTATGAAAGGGACGAAACACCAATGTTGTCAGATCCTAACCCATTGTCAGATGAGCATGAACGATCTATGTTTAATAAGTCTCCTTTGTGGAAGAGAAGTGCATCTGTGTCTTCTCGTATGAGTCCTGCAGTATCTTGGCAGGAAAGTAACTCTTTAGGACATACTGGCCCTCTAAGAAGTGAAAGAACTTCATTTGTGCAGATGAGTGGTCCATTGTATGTTAAAAGTAAGCCAGAATATTCATATGATGCTAAGCATCAAGCCCCAGGACATCAGGAGAAACTGCAGTTGACAGACGAGTATTCAATAAACGATGCAGTGACCAAGATTGGGTTGGAGCATAATAATTACTCTGAGAAAAATGAACATCTACTAAAATCTGGTCAACTGGGAATGTGCGATGACCCTTACTGTACAACTTGTCCATCATATTACAATTACAGGCCTCAGCGAGGAAAAGTTAGGAGGACTTCTGATGTATTTGATACAAAGGTGATTTCTTGTTGCGTGATCTATAAATGAGAAGAAATTTAATGCTTTTGCACCTTCATTTAGCTTTGGATGTTATCGATTGAAACCCTTAATAATCATAGCTTTATCACTAATGTCCTTGCATGTGCTCTAGAGGGCTTTAGTTGGATACTGTGTTGCTTCCTACACTTGTATAACATGTCTTTTTAGCTGGGAAATTTATGAATCCTTGCTCTTAAACCTCTCTTAGGAATTGTTGTTCTCTTGTTGAGAGCTGTAGATGGAATTTGGGAAAAAGGTTTTCCTTTATTAGATGTCTGGTTATCTGTTCTAATCCTCGCCTTTTCATGTAATAACCATGCGCAAGCCTTTGGTTATATTTCAGATTTTAATGGGCTGGTTGTGTTTTGGACAAGGTTAATTGCTATTTAAAGGAAAAGTCATCTGCTTCAAGATTTCGAGTAATGTTGGCGTTACATATTAATATCCTACGCCATAATATTTGTTTAAACAAGATCTATATATGATTCATTACTTTGATATGTCTCCAGAGCTGCCAAAAAAATTGAGGTAGATGACATTTCAGGATCGCTGCTTTTAAGACTAAGATTTATGTATGATACATCACTTTTTATCTGTCTCCAGAGCTGCCAAACAAACTGAGGTAGATGACATTATAGGATCTCCGTGGAACTATGAGCTGTCTGTGCCCCCCCCCCCCCCTCTCTGGCTATCAACAAATTCCTGAAGGCCATTGGGTCAACTCATACACTCTCAAATGACATCTTTTTAGTGACTTCTCTATTTTTTGTTATGTTTTGGCTCTAGATGTAGGAGATGGATATTCGTCATTTGATGTACTCTCTTGGTGCTCGTCATCGTCCTCTCCATTACTTTATACTTCAGTAGTAGGCCGCAAATGTTTTTAGTTGGGTGTTCTTTAATTCTTTTATCCAAGAGGCTATATAGAAAGCTTCTAGATCAACATTAACGACTTAAATTTATATGGAGAGGCTGCCTAAAATGGGGTTAGGGGGGTTGAAAAATATGTAGCCTTACGCAGCTGAGAGGTTGAGGAGATGCAAGTATGGAAAACAGTTATTGTTTTTAGTGTTAGATTTTTTTATTTTCTTTGAAAACCGAAAGGCAAAATATTGAAACACATTATTTCGTTTTCAGTTTTCAAACTAAATATGATTACTATATGTAAAACTAATATTAAGTATATTTTACTACTTATAATCATGTATTTCTGAATTCATGAAAACTAAAACAGGAACTAATAGTGGCACAAATGGGCTCTAATGAGCATTTTCGGTTTTCGTGTATCTTTTAACCTAAGTGTACAGGAGCAGCCTGTAGTAGGCTTCTAAATGGTTACTATTATTGTTCTCGTTCATTTCGTCCCAACTCAGTATGATATGTGCTTTTTCCTCTTTAGATACAGGAGTATGTTATAATGTTTAGGTTGTTGCAAACTGTATTGTTTAAAGCCTTAAACTACATATGTTAATGCGTGACTTAATATTGTCATAGTTGTTTCTAATCGATGACAGCTTGTCCTCATATTTTGTATTCTCCTTTTATGTCAAGATGAAGTGGCTGGGTTTTGAAGTCTTAGTTAGTGCTATACTAGATCCTGGTCCATGAGTTCTGTGCTCTTGGACATTTTAAGAAAAAAGCAGTGACACCAAGGCGGTGAATCTTAAGTGTAGTTTTTTTGGATCTGGTAGTTGATAAACTTTCAAGGTTGTTGGATGAGAGGAAATGTATTTTTTTCATTCTCTAAGCAACCTTTAGGAGGTAGGTTGTTGTTGATGGATTGTGCATGAGATTTCTTGTCTTCTGTTCGTAATAATTTTGTGTATTGTTTAGAATCTTAAAGGTCACAGAGGATCAAAAGCTTACAGAAAATATTGCATGCATAAGGAAGAGGGTTTGTTGTTAGAGCTCATAAATGTGGTGTCTAGTGACGGGTATGGATGTAGTTTCTTTTGAAGCCATATTATTTTCCCTAAGGTGCATTAACATAGATGTGGTTTTAACACAATTGTTAGGATGTTTCTTGTTGTGTCTTCCATTATCTTTTTGCTTTCGTCAAAGGATTTAGGCAAACTTAGCGGAATTTCAAAGAACGATTCTTTAGCCTAAAACCAGGAAATAGGCTTTTAATATTGATAATATATGATGCTGCGAAATTGTAGTAGCTTATCCAAAAGTCTTCAGCTAAGTCTTTTTCTACTAAAATCCACCACCAATGAGAACATCCCTTTTGACTGTTAGGTCAACTAACACTCTAAAATTTAGAGTGAGATCAGTCGGAAGAGAGAAAACTAAGGAGGAAAAAACAAGGTGCCACTGTGATGAATGGCGCCTGCCCTTGCTTCCTTAAATCATTTTCCTCTTCCACTCTAACCGAAATTCTACCCGCCTTAGAACTCTAAATTCTAATCTCCATATCATTCTATCGTAAATATTATGTGTTACCCAAGGCTCAAAGATTTAAAACCGTAACGTAATACTTTGTTTATTACGATTTACTTTGTTATATTACAAATATAAATTATTTCCATCCAACATTGTGATTACCTAAAATATTTTCGGATATATAGCTCATTTGATATTTATTATTTAATCATTAATCTCATCATTTAAGTAAATGCAAACTTGATCGAAGGACCCTTGCCCTAATTTGCAATTGTTTCTTATCATAATACTCTCAATTATTCTTTGGAGACAAAATCCGTTTGCAATACTTTTTAAAAAGAAAAGGTCCTAAGTTCTAGCCAAAGCTTTCCCCTCCAGTACTTATTACTCTCTCTGTCGCATATTAATTGCAACAATTTTATTTTTACACTATTCTTATGCCTTATTTTGACCATGCTTTTTAACCAACATATAAAACCAAACGTTAGTAAATAAAAGGTTCTTTTATTTTTCTCAATGTATAAATTTGACATATCAAATTTTCATAATTTTTACTAATTGATAATTAGATATAGTAATGGTCAATGTTGTGTATTGACAAGTGTGTGACAGTCTATGGGCCGAAGGTAGTATTTCTTTTAATAGAGCATTTTTCCTTAGGAAGTGAAAATCTTCGAGTTCGTGCTACAGAAACGGAATTAAAAGAAAAAAGAAAAAAAAGAAGGCCACATGCTGAAAGACATTGGCTTGCACATGAACCGCAGTTCCCTGTTTGGCCTGGATGTTAGGATCATTTATGTGTTTTAATCAACTTTTGTTCCATAAGTAGAGGATAGGTCCTAAGTTTTCTCTTTGCATGTATCATCCTTGATGTAGTGCCATCATTGATTTTACCTGTACTTAAAAATATACGTGCTCTAGCTTTTTATAGAAGTATTAACGTCAACACTTGCTCCTTCCTACAACTTACATTGAATTGCATGCATCCAGTTGCTGGTTCCTTGCACAATCTCCTCAAACCTGTCCATTCTTTTTTAATTATTTTGTCAATCTATATTTTCTTTTTACTTGCAGTTTCACAATGCACTCTATGGAGATGCTAAAGGATGGGCAAAGAGATTATGTTCTTTTCTGTACTCATATATCCCAGGAGTTATGAATCCCCATGCCAAAGTTATTCAAAAGTGGAACAAATTTTTCGTCATCTCTTGCCTTGTTGCAATTTTTGTTGATCCTTTGTTTTTCTTCGTGCTAGGAGTATTAGAGGTAATTCCTCTCTGTACCTTTGTTCTTTTTTCTTCTTATGTCTATGAAAGTGTCTATGTCCATCACAACCATGGGTGTTGCATAGATGCAAAGTGTACAAGTCATAAGTATACCATGCCAGTTTACATTGCATGGCTGTTTATGGTAATGATCGGTCTTAGGTTAATCCTCTCGTGTTTCAGCACGTTAGCCGGTTGAAGATGGGTAAAGCTGTCTGGAAAGACCACTAGTTCGTCTTTCTTCCTTTACCTTCTGAGACAACTAAGTGACATATAGGATGTGTTTCTTAGCGCAGAGTGCTTGTAACGTAGAGTAGTCAGATACTCATAATTTTATGGTTCTACTCCAGAATTTATCCCTGGATCATTACTGCCGTGTTGGGGATTTAAAATCTCGAGAGTGTAATTGTGGAGTGACACCTAAAGCAAGATGCTGATCATAGAAAACTACGCTATATGCAAATTTTTATCGTGTCCTATCTATATCTTTTTTATGGTGCACCATAGTGGCTGTTTTATTTCTTGTCATATGCAGGATTCAAAGTGCATAGTCATCGACAAGGCCATGTCAATTACAATGGTAGTTTTCAGAAGCTTAACTGACATCATTTACTTATTACATATCCTTCTTCAGGTAAATAGTTCAGATTTTTACTCTTAAGCTTGAATGACTAAGTTTTCGCTGGTCCTACAATTATTGCCTGTTATGTGAAAACTTATCGCTTAGGGCTATCGTGTAATACATTCTGATAAAGGTTTCGATATGTTTAATTTTGATTTTTCATCATGGAAAGTGACTTTGTTCTAAAATGTTCATTTAAGTATACGTAAGAAGTAAATTGTAAAACATCAATGTATACTCACCAATTTTACAGCCTATGCTCTTCACAATTGCTAGATATTATTAGCTCAAGAGACATATGTACGATAAATGAAATACTAAGCAAATTTCATGGTGAGTATACAGCGAGTTTTCTTATTCCTGACCTTTGTTTTGGGTGGGAAAGGTAGGATTACAACAAATAAGATTCCGTATCATCCCCTTTTTAAAGAAATTTACCTAAAGGAAAGGATACAACACAATAGCTTCAAGGAATCCGTATTTGGCTAAACCTCTAACTACGTATGTCTGAAGGAGTAAGAGAATCCGTCAAGAGTTATTTAGGCAATAGAAAAGATGCTCTAGATTCTAGCTGGCACAATTAGTTACTTGGAGGGGAAGTGCGGAAGGAATGTTGTAATAGCATAGGAGTATAATAGAGAGAAAGGAATAGGGATGCATGCAGAATTCTTTCTCATGGTTGATTGTATTGGGAGAGCAACCCATCTCTTAAAATATGGGTAGTTTGTAGTGCGAGGATCATTGTGATCTGATCAATACGAAACATATCTACCCTTTCTCCAGTTTTTTCATTTTATTATTGCTTTGTTCTCTGGTTATCTATAAATTTCTTGACTACAAGCAATAAAACCCACTTCATAGAAGTACCTTCCTCTGTGATTACAATCAGAAAATCTCCCATCAACACTTAGATTCTACAGTCCACACTAGACACATATTGTTTGAAAGAGCCCAGTATTGATTCCGAGATACATACTAATAATTGTGTTGTGGATCTTAACTTGTTTGTGGCCCTTTTCCTTTTCGCTAATGACGGGATGTTTTGGCTTATAGTTTTTCTTTTCTATCGATCTATGCTGAAACTCTGACCAACTGTAGTTCAATCACAGTTCAGGCTGGCTTATGTTGCTCCTGAATCCATGGTGGTTGGTGCTGGAGTCTTGGTTGATCTGCCAAGAAAAATTGCCCTTCACTATTTTACTGGATTTTTCCTGGTTGATTTTTTTGCTGCACTACCCATTCCTCAAGTAAGTTTAAGCTTATTCCTTTCTTTTTTTTGCCAATTCCACTTAGTGGGTTGTGTCCTTAACCTTATCCATATAAACATGAAATTTGTCCTCCTTTTATCCATTTGCATGCCGGGTTGCATATGATGTGGATGTGGTTTATTATTCAGGTTCTCCTACTCAATACATCATGTATTGTGGTATACATCACATTCATCACATATGTTCCTTTTCAGCTTCACCTACTCACATACCTCAATTATCTGATTCCTTCAACATTTTCAGCTCATATTTAATGTAAAGTAGACCATTTAAACGACTTGATTCACCATATTTCACTAATTGAGCTAGTACACTATTAACTCCATTTTGAGTCAAATTGAAATTGTATATTTCATCTACACCTTCTTATAGATATATAAATAACTTGCAAAGCTATTAATACACCAATAACCCATCTTGACCACACCAAGGTTAATTAACTCAGGTCCCAAGGCTATTACAAATTTACGATATTGTTTATGTTTTTTTTTTGTGTTCCTGTTGCCTAGTGTTTTCACAACAAAGGAAAAAAGGTTAAAATTGGAATATAAGTAATGGACTCGAGAACACTGGATGGAGTTATGCCAAAAAACCTGAATGCTAAACATTATAGCATGCTTCTCCCTACCATAACATCATGAGAATAGCCTTGCATGCGAAGAGGATTTCCACCCCTTAATCCTCCTAAAGCCACTCTTGCCACATACAAGAGTGCAGTCTCCTCTCCCTTCCCTCAAAATGCAAACAATTTTGATGGTGGCCATCTTTAGAGTTAGAAAACGAACAGGTTCACATAATACAAACACCCGAATGATCTTTTTTTGCCTTCAAAATATGATAAATGTTACTAGTTGGAGCCTACAATATTCTCTTTGTTAGTACACAATAAATGGGAACAAGAACACTTTAACGAACCATTTTAAATTAGTCATTATTATTCAAAAACCAAAGGATAATGAAATCTAGATGTTGATTGCTATAACTTTTTGTAGGTTATAAAATTTTCTTCTTGAAATGATTATGCAAAATTTATTTTTCTTCAGATTGCTACAATTTATGCCTTACTTGTGTAAACTCCTATGCTATATACTTATGCAAGGAGAGGATCCAAGAGATGGATGGCACTTAATGTGGGTGTTTAGCTTATGTCTTACTGTCGATTAGAAAAGTTACAGGGTATTATAGTATTTTAAGCAAGTGTTAATTAATAGTGTGTGAAAGTATAAATACAAATATAGGGGATAGAAAGGGGTATTTGGAAATTTATCAATAGAAGTGTAAGGAGGGAGAGAGCTCACCTCTCAAATATGAGCATTTGTATCAACTACTTACTCTAACTTGCCTAATTTCTTACTTCCTTCTATTTGTAATTCCAACCAATTAGGCAACAAGATGGCTTCATCCACTAACCACAAAAGGATTGAGCAACTCAACAAGGGTGGTCGGATTTCTTGATGATGTGGCTATGGAAATAGAGCTACCAATGGTATGCAATAAAAGTTGATCAATTAACTTACCAATTAGTTGGATGAAGCTACTTGAGAGTTGGAGGGAAGAATGTAATGAATCAGAAGCCACCTATATTTTTTTGGACGTATGGAAGAAGAAATAAGAAAGGTATTATGAATACCATAGAGTTTGTTAGTATAAAAGGAGAGAAATGTTGGGAATTAGGAGCGAGATGGTTGAGAAACTTGTATTGTTTTCATTTGGTATATGGGAGAGATCTTGACCTCTTGGAAGACTTGAACTAATATTTACAGTGTACCCTAATATACATTATACAATACTAAAAAGCTCTCCTTTATCTTTTTTCTGTTTCTAAATTCTTTTTGTTGAATTTTTTTGCTCGCGCTTATCTAGTAGTGAAGTAGTTAGATTGAGATATTAATTCATTACAACCTGGTATCAGAACAACTATGTTCTATGTCGCGTACTTAGCATGCTTAGAGGATGAATATAGTGGAAGAGGATAGGGCCAACTTGCAAAGCTCTATGGCCGAAGAAATTGATGTCGCTGTGAAACTCAAAAGTGGGTATGCAAGCCCCTCTCACTTCTCTGATCACAACTAGCCTCGAGGAGATTACTCAAAGTTTGGGATTGATCGTTCAAGAGAGACTTAGGAAGGATTAATCAAAGTTCAGTTTCACAACTTTCAAGAAGTGTCGTGAGAGAGCGAAATAAGGTTGAAGATTTGCATGTGGAAAACAAGTGGAAACTGCCAATGAGTATTCTTGAGGAAGAAAATCACGATGGTGATGGTGTATTTGGTGCAAAACACAAAACACAATTCACTAGGTGTAGGATCGTTTTAGGTAAGAAATTAGAGGTATCGGAAGTTGTATATACCTCTTTTTATTGGGCAAGATCTAGATGGTTGGGTGACAAGGTGGAGAGGAAACCATTTTTACCAAGAGAAGAAGATGAGGGCGACATGCATGATGCAAAAATATGGCCGTATCGGAACGATTCGCCCTAGTTGGAACGATTTTCAAATTTGGCGAACCAAATACGACCGTTTCAACAAGGTGGATTTAATTAGCCACATGTGATAACAAGGGTTCATCCGTTTTTTCCGCTACAAAACGTCACTTTGTAAGTTTTTTTGCACATAACTTCCTTATCTTTACTTTCTTAGTAGCAGTCTGCAGGTGTGCCTCCAATAATGGCTCGAAGACAAGAGAAAAGAAAGAGAAGAGGCGCCACCGCTGAACGCTCTGCAACTCCACTAAGATATGAGAGTAATTAAAGCCAATAGAACAAAAAAAACTTCAAATTCCTGCCACGACAACCACGATGTTATCTGTGACTAACGTATCCGTTCTGTTACCCCGAAACTGCGACCGTTCCCGTTTCCTAAACCGTCGAACCATGTCGGCATGGTTGGACCGGAGGGAGGAGCGTGGCTTGGTATCAATAGGATTTAGGCTCACTCTGTGTATCACAACATTTTCGACTAGTAAGTTACGACAATTATGATTGGGAGACCGCCAAATTAGAGTTATGGTGGTGGTAAATAACAAAGTGACGGTGATGGAATAGGAAAATTGATTTAGTTTGTTTGTAATTCCAACCAGAGCAACAAGATGGCTTCATCCACTAATCATGAAAGGAATGAGCAACTAGAGCTAGGGTGATCGACTTACATGATGAGGCCGTGGCTATGGCCATAGAGTTACCAATGATATGCAAATACAAGTTGATCGATTAACTCACCAATTAGTGGAAGGATGCTAGATAAGATTTGGAGGGAGGAATGTAATGAATCAACCTAAGAAATATGAAGGGTACCATGAGGGCAACTTGTTACTTACCACCATGGGTATATTTAGGGTTGGCCGGTGCAGTGTGCCTACCTTAACCATCACCAACGACTAGCTAAGGGAAAAGGACTTTGTTTTCGTTTGCGACGAGAAGTGGGCCAGGATTTGTGCGTTCTCTTGGTTTAGGAGTAGGAAATAGACGAAGATAAAGAAATAGTGGACTTAAAATTGTCCCATAGCGGTTACCCTAAATTCACCGAAGGCTAAAGACATACATCAATAGTGATCAATATGATGGATATAATATACTTGAATGTATTGACTCTGTATTAGATGAATGTCTTAAATTAAGTAAGGCTTACATAACTAGCAAAAGAGGAAAGAAGAGAGAAATGAATGTGATATTGCTATTGGTAGTTGTGATCACTTAGAACAAGTTTGTGTTGAATTAAAGGATCAAGTTGTTAAACTCGAAGTTGCACTTGATAAGTGTAAAGTCGAGTTGGAAACGTCTAACTCTTCTTTACTAGAGAAGGATGAGGGTGTTCCTCATGATAGTGAAGGGGACGCCCCACCTATTTATTTTGTGTATGATTTGCTCAACTATGATGATTCCCCTAACTTTGTGGAAATTAAGAGTAAAGCAGACACTCTAAGCAAACCTAATCTATTGCACCCTTTTAATCTCTTGGTTGATGACACAGAATTGCATATATTTTGTTTCACTCAAAATTGCCCACGCTTCACGTCCTTGTGGTGAAATTAGTTGATGATTGATGTGTATGTAGGAAAAGTCTCTGATTTGCATTCTGAAATTCATCGATTAACTAAAGGGAAACAAACAATGGATGTGGACATGCCTAGTGACTCTGTGGTTTCAAGACTTAAGTTTGATTTTGAAAAACGTGAAACTGATTTCAATGCTATGAATGAGAAAATTTCTTTTCTTGTCGAAACCCTTTTAACCCAGGATAGAACTGCAAAACAGCCATAAGCATGTCGACAAACTCTTGTTTGCCAGAACACTATAAATCACCTTACCTCCATGGCAGGAAACAGTGGTACGGTATGGCTGGTCTTGGTTATTCGAGATCAGGACCAGGACCAACTCACACCCCTAGGAAATCAGCAGGGAATTTAAAAGAGGTAAGTATGTGCTTGCAAAGGACATGCATGTGTGTTCGTTGTGGTATGAACAGGCATAAGATTTAAAATTGCGGTGCTATTAGTTAAAGTTGTAGTTAAAATTAACCCTTTGTGGAAAGGGACCCAAGAAAGTATAGGTTCCTAAACCTAATGTTTAATTGTTTGTAGCAAGCTAAAGTGAGAGGTAGTACCTTTTGGTGTTTGAACAGTGGAAGAAATATGTCACGGAATAAAAAGCAATTTCTCTCACTCACATCGTATGATGGTGGAAGTGTTACCTTCAAGGACAACAAGCAATGTATCATTGTTGGTATAGGTAAGGTTGGTAAGTCAGTTTCACAATATATTATTTGATGATGAGTAGAGCATTACAAACTTTTGGTAATCCCGTTTCGGTTGTCAAACGCCCTAACCACATATCAGTTTTTGATCAGTGAAGTTTTTCAACCGGTATTTTTCGATGACATCCTCATTTAGGGTAAGAATGAGAGTAACCGCCTAACGTACCTAGCCATGGTATTGCAAACTTTCACAAAACATAAGTTGTATGTGAATTTGCGAAAGTGTGAAATAAGGAAGCGAATAGGGGCTTATGCAGGCCACAAACTTTCTAAAGGACGGGTAGGGGATTTTGACAAAATGAAGGCCATGGCTGAGTCGGCTGATTTAGAGTGGACCGAAGAAGCTTTGCGGGCGTGTGACAAAAATTGAAGGAGGCTATGACCAAACCCGATGATGAAAGTGCAAACGGGTTCCCTTGTAGTGCAACTGTGCTACCCTTGCAATTAGGCCCTTGGCCCAAATCAAGTGCATGTGTGAGAAGGAACAATGTCCATGTGCCTAGCGGTGCAAAAATGGAAACATTATCTCTCGGGGCACCATTTTTTGTTAAGAAATGGGAAAGTAAGTTTAGCAAATTGATTGGCTCAAATTTCAAAATTCAATACAACCCTGGTCAGCCGTTACGTAACGTAAGGGCCGTTATGTAGGATTTTGAACTTGCCGTTACGCGAAATGCCGTTACGTAACGCCGTGATGAAATTCACGTCGAACTCGCCGCGTAACGGTGACTCGCCGCGTTAGCGCGTTTTTTTATCTGTTACAATATGAAAATTGGTCCAAAAAAGAAAGGGAATATACGCATAGTGGCACAAAACAATAGGGACACACCAACGAAAGGAGAAAAACTTGCCATAGGCTTCTAAATTGAGTAATATATTTGATTTAGTATCAATTTATATATATAATATGATATGAATCTCATGTTTAAAGTAATTTTTAATTCATCATATGTGTAACACCCATATGATTGCTTTGGTCAAATTAAGTTATAAGAATACTTATAAAACTTCAAAAATGCCATTTTGAGGTTAAAATCTATTGGTGTGAATTTTTTTTAAAAATTCACGCCGCGTCAACAGCGATTTGTCTCTTTTCGACCGTTACAAGCCGCTCCCGCGTCATCGCGACCGTTACCGCGAACTCGACCATTTCCGCGATTTTCTTCCCTGCTTGGTTAACAACAAAAAGTGTACATATACTAAAAGATGCCATGTGGGGTACACATGGGTGGATGGCAGGCGAACTAGAAAGGGTGGGATCAAAATCTTCTATTTTTGTTTACATACTCCTTAAGGAGTATTATGACTACCTTATCTACGCAAATTGGTTTTGGCATAGGATGCACAAAGATGTGTGCTTGTATGGGCAACATGTGAGCCAACAACACAAGGCTTCGCAATTAAGCAAAGCCTTGACTCCTTCAACCCTTACCATACCATACCAATTGTGGTTTGGGATAAGATCTTAATGGATATCATCAAAGGTCTCCCTCGCTCACATGGCAATGACACCATGACAATGACACCATTTTGACTTTACAACACTTATTGAGAGCTTAAAAGCTTACTTAGTAGCCTTATTGTTTATCAAAAAGATAGTGCGGCTACATAGTTTTCCCTCTTCCATAATTTTAGATCGAGATCGAATTTTCATGAGCAACTTCTCACGTGAACTCTTCCGCCACCATCTATAGTGTTAAAATTCAACCTTCTTTTACTTCTAATTTCCTTATTTTAAGCTTTGTAGTCTTGTCTATATGTTTTAGATCTTCTTGATAGGCTTTAACTTCCATTATCGAGTTATTGAATCGGTACTATCTCACAAATTAACCCTCTTGAGGGGGTGTGATATATGAATGAAGGTTCACCCTTATATTAGTCATTGGCTTGCTTTATAATATTGTTTGTAGTTATTGGCCAACCTAAAACTTGTGCCACCGCATATTGTAAAGCGCCTACCCAAACTCAAATGAGGTACTTCTTGTTGTGCGTGCCTGTCGAGCGCCCGATCAACCCTCGTCTTGTGCTCTTATTGCCTATTCCAAGTGCGCCCTTTTAGATGCCTGAGTGTTGTGCTTCCACGATCCTCACTGTCCCATTCCGCAAGAAGGAGGAGGCAAGAGCGTGCCACATGTTCCGGGTCAAAACACTCGGACCGTGACATTAGCACATCGTATCACCCACAAACTGACGGTTAATCTCAATTGTAACAAATGTTCAAAACATATTTTAGGTATTAGGCTTTGTTCATTTCGTCTTCTCATCTTTCTACTAAGATGACCCCTTTCCTTATCTATATGGTAGGAACCCACCCCACACTCTAAGATTGGGCCGTGGTCATTTGCCTATGGATAACTTTGAGACCACGATGCATGAGCGGCGATGATCTGTACTTTGAATTGGTTAATTAATTAAACTAACGAAACTGGTAGCATAAGAGGGATGTGCGGTCTGCTTTGGGGAATATAGGTTATTTGAAGCTGCAAGGCAGAACTCTCTCGCCAAGCTACCTTTTGAGAAGCACACATTTTTTATGGGCCTTACACTATCGTGTAAAAGACAGGCAATGGTCTCACGGATTGAAAAGTGCTATGTGCCAATATACGACACACATCACACATGAATTATAATGCGTACAAGAAGTCTTGGAAGTGCATTCTGTGGGCAAGGGAAAAGACATTCAAACTGAAGTCTTGATAAGTGGCACAACATTCCAAATTTTGAGGCCACATGGAGGGGTTTCATTCAGCCCAACTCGGTTTTCCATTTTATCCCCTTCAGGATTTCGCGAGACTGAATGTAACAAACCACCCCAAGCCACCTATATTGTCGACATATGTAAGAAGGAATAAGAAGGGTACTGTGCATGAGGGTTCTATGGGTACATCATCTATAATTCAATTATGCAAAAGGAATATTATGTCAGTGGCACTGTAATTTGTATGTACCGCTTTCATTTTGTATATGGGAGAGATCTTGGCCTCTCGAAAGTCGTGAATTATCGTTACAGTTTTTCCTAAAATACAATAGTAAGCAATGTTCCCTGTATCATGCTTTAAGATTCGTCTTACTTAATTCTTCTAAGAAACCAATTCATTATAAACAATCATGCCATCGCGTGTAAATCAAAACATAGGGATGGCTCGGGTAAAGAGAAAGAGTGAGGTTAGATCTACCTTTTGTGCATTATAGACGATGGTGATTGAGCTAAATGTGGAGGCAAGAGAAAATGGGGTCACCATGTTGAGAGGTTTAGGTGTGAACTGTGGAAGTGACATGTCGAGGTAAGCCAATGGTGGTTATTTTCCATAGAGTACACGATTAGCAGTGAAAGTCATGGTAAGAGAGGTTTAAGAAGTTTGGATCTACATCTACCCCCTTTCGATGTGGTTTGGATGCATCTTTGTGCGAGAGGCTCTTTAACTTTTATCGACTTGCTGTAGAGGAAAAGCCGGAGGGTGCGGATACGCATCACTTTGGTATGAATGGGTTTAAGGTTGGTGAATACAGGCTAAAGTGTTGGAGCACTTCTTGGGTATCAAACATCGCCTTGCAGCTAGCTTCATTATTCCTCAATGAAGTAGTGAAGAAATTTTCAAGCTCCAAGAGACTCAACTACACTCAATTACATTGTTGTCTATCATCCACAATGAGATGGTTAAAAGCTTGGAGACTTGTCTTAGATGTTTCATTGTTCTTGGTCCACTTAACTACCATGGTCCTCGCTAATTGCTTAGTTTCTTCCTTACTTGACGACTTAGTAATTCCTAGCGTATGTGCATGAATGCTCCCATGCTTCTCTGGTAAGTAATAGGAAGTGAGCACATCAATACCGCGAGGGGAGTTTTTTTTAAGGTAGAGGGGACCTTATCAAGGGTAAAATTGAAAAGAAGGGAGAAGTTTCAGTACAATACTTCAATGTAGAATTTGTGGTGTTTTCTAAATATGGTGGTTCCTTTAATATCATCACATTCAAGAGTGTTATTCAGGAGTTCATACCTTAATTGGTTAGTTGAATAAAAAGTCTAATGTATACAATATGTCTATCACCTAAAGATGGGGAGGATCTGAAGATGGAAGGGGGTGGGATTAGAGGGTGCAATGAGCTTATACACGTACTTGTATATAATATGTAAACATGTTTATGAAAACAAAGGGTGATAATAGTTTTATGTCGCATATTTTAATTTGGAATTTGGATGTTACATGCTACCTTGCTTAACTAAGCTGCACTATATTTGGTGTGTCCAATATCTTATAATGATGAGCATATGGTTTACCTGACTTGCAGATCGTAATATTGATTGTTCTACCAAGATCCTTAGCTTTATCTGGTGCTAATTATGCAAAGAATCTCCTTCGTCTTGGCATTCTTCTTCAATACATACCAAGGTTGTATAGGTTTCTACCTTTGTTGGTTGGCCAGTCAGCCATTGGCTTCATATTTGAATCAGCATGGGCAAATTTTGTTATTAATCTTCTCACATTTGTTTTATCTGGGCACGTGGTGGGCTCTTCTTGGTATCTTTTCGGTTTACAGGTAACTATCTATAACGAGATCAAACTAATTTGGTTAATGTAAGTTTCTGGAAGATCTGTTTTCTGGTCTCTCGATGAGTCCTTTTAATAAGTGCATTATGAATCATGTGGCTTTGATCTAGTTAAGTAGGGACGGGTAATGTAAGTAACTTTTTTTTGGTAAGTGTTGATTCATGTTATTGTGTTTCTTTAACATCATATTCCCTAAAGGTGATGCAGTCCCTAGAAGAGATGACACTGATTTTTAATATCTTTTTTCTTTAAATCTTCCGATTTTCATAATTTATAAGATTATATATGAACTAAGTCGCACCGGTACAGAGACGGGGACGGGAATCGGCAAATGAAAATTTTCTGAGTACGAGTACGGCATGGATTCAGCAACAATAATTAAAAATAATTAAAAAGTTCCATATGTTAATCCGTAAAAAGTCCATGCATAACACAGAGTCACGAATACAAAAGAAAAACAAAACTTAATCGAATAAGTGATGACTCTATCTCCATTACTCGATTACTCAATATAAGATATAATGAAGAAAAACGGAATTCGATCGAGAGAGAGAGAGAGGGCTCAGAGGGGAATTAGGAATTTAGAAAGAGGCTTAACCGTGGATGCTTTCGAACAAGACGTAATTGAATCCATCAGAAAAAGCAAGAGAGAAAGAATGGCTCACAGTGAGCTTCAATGAGAGGCGATGATAATGGAAGAGTGGAACTGGAAGTTTATCGGGCCTTAGCACTTGCATAGGGTAAGTTTTGATTTATAAAAAACCCACTAAATCGACTGTGTACGGCCCAAATGCACCAAAATGTACCAAAATCGTCCCCATTAAAACCCACAAACGTATCGAAAATCTCTAGGCGTACTCACTTTTGGGAACGTCTTGGAGGCGTACCCAAAGTGTCCCCGTGGCGTACCCGACTCGGTGGAGCGTACTCGTGCTTTATAGTATATGAAAACTAATTGGAAAAATTGTCTGGATTAATCTAACTTTGACCGTTCCACTCAAAATAATCTTATATTAGAATAATATACTATTAGGGGTACCTTCTCAAAATAATCTAACCTCTAAATTCTGCTAAATATAGTAGTTCCAAAATGGATCATTGAGGGCAAGAAAAATAAAGTTTGGATTATTTTGGGAAGGGACGCCAATACTTTGGATTGTTCTAAAATAACTCATACTTGAGATTATTTTGAGTGGAATAATCCTATTCCTGTCAATTTCTCCAAAACTAATTTGTTTGATAAATTCAAGGTAGGGATACTTAATAGTTATGTTTTCCAGTTAATACTCATGTTTTCTAGTTTTTAGTTATTCTTTTTGAGTAAATAGTTATGATTGATGCAAGTAAACTAAAACAAAATTTAAGCCGTAATATGTTATATACCAAGCGCTTTGTAAGTATTGCATGTTATAGATCCGGCTCAGTGGCACAATGCTCTTTATCATTCTACACAGATCTATGGTTCAAATCTCATTACTTTTGGAAACTCCCAAAGCTTCGCAATTCCCAAGTTCTCATTCTTTCACCTTCCACCTTCCCACGTTGGTTTATTTTTTATTATTATATATATATATATATATTTTTTGTAAACATCCATTACATCTATATCTTTTTTCATTATTCTTTTAGTTTTTTACCTCTCCTATTCTACTCTTGGTTTTTGTTTGGTTTTGTTTTGTTTTCTCCCTTCAAATATCTCCACTTTTTTTCCCATTCATAGCATACAATTGACCTAGACAATTATCACTAACATATTTCTAGTTCCCAAAAGTCTCTTCTCACATATATTAGGGGCCTATTTTTTGGTTTTGCCCCGGGCCCAAAAACTCTCAAGAATGACCCTGGATTAATGGATTAATAGTAACGTCTTTTGGATAATTATGTGTTGTTTTTTTATATATTAATGTTACGTTTTTGTGCTAATAGTTATGGATCTTTAGTTATTAGTTATGGTTTTGAGGTTATTAATTACCGTTTGAGTTAATAGTAGTATGTTGGTTATTATTATTGTTTTTATGCTAATAGTTATGGGTTTTTAGTTATTAGATATGGTTTTAGGTTATTAGTTATTGTTATTGGTATTTAGACAAATAGTTATAATTTTAAGGCAATAGTTATTGTTTTGTGCAAATTGTTATGTGTTTTTAGTTATTAGTTATGATTTTTTAGGTTATTAGTTATCATTATGGTATCTAGGCAAATAGTTATAGTTTTAAGGCCAATAGTTATTGTTTTGGGTAAACGTTATGGTTTTCTAAATATTAGCTATGATATCTAAGTGAATAGTTAAGATTTTTAGGTTCATAGTTATTCATTTTGTGTTGACAGTTATGGTTTTTGGCAATTGTTAATACTATGGTTTTGTGTTGATTGTTCTTCTTTACTGGTTCTTACTTATCGTTGGAAGTTGTTCCTTCTATTTTTAGTTAACAACAAGGAATATCGTTGGAAGTAGTATTAGGGTTTGAATTAAAGAAGACGATTAAAACTAACGTAAAATGAAAAAGATGACATTTGATATGGAAAAGTTAATAATGAACTGGAAAACAATCCGGAATGCAAAATTCAACGGTTTTTATGTAAAATTTAACAACCGAATGCTCTGGGTTGTGCGCGCGTTTTCGGGCCTGAACTAGCTAAGTGTCAGACGGTCTTATCCTAAACCGGCTGGGTATAATAATGGTCTATCATAAATTCACAATTTCACTAAGCGATGAGTTGAAAATCAGTTATGAAATGATCTTTACATAATGAAACGATGTTGATGTAATTGCAGGCTTCGACCTTATTTTCTGAACGAAGTATAAGAGTTAAAATAATATTGACATTTTTCTGCTCTTCTTTTCAGAGAGTGAATCAGTGCTTGCGAGATGCTTGTCACGATTCTAAAATTAAGGCGTGTATGGATTTTATTGATTGCGGGAATGGGAATCCAAACCAACATAGTCCAACTAAAGGGTGGGATCTGTGGACAAAAAATCAAAATGCTTCTAGTTGTTTTAATACTACAAGTGATCGATTTGATTATGGCATCTATGAAAAAGCAGTGAACCTTGTCACGCAACGCAGGATCATGGACAGATATATATATTCCTTGTTTTGGGGATTCCAGGTTGGTCTTTTATGCGGCTCACTACTTTCTTTGTTTGCCCATAAGAACAATGGACAGAAGATGAATGCTAGGGCATTTGAATCCTTTTATGCTTATTTGTGTGTATAATGTATGCTGTTAGAAGTTAAAGGATGGTGGATGAGTCCCAAAAAGTTTGGTATTGTATGCAACTGATGGTTGATTAATCCCGAAAAGTTTGGTTAACTAATCGGAACCCAACTAAGTATGTACACCATCTCTTCTTTTTCCTATTAATTGCGAGCCACAAAATCTGTTAGCTTGTGTGTTCATGCTTCATTTCTTCTTCATTAAATCTAACCGAATAACGTAAACAATTAGTCGAAAAAGTATATGTGACATAATTCATTTCACTTTCACCGACCTCAATGTGATGTTTGTGTTGTGTGCTGCTTTATGAATATATGCTATAATTGTTGTTGTGGAGACCAATGAGGAAGTTACTTACTTGCGCTTACTATGTAACACAACTTCCTAGAACTTTTACTTCTAATGATCAACCAAACATACACTTCTGCACTTGCTAGGAAACATGGGGTTAAACAAGGCGGCATGATATCGTATCTGAATGTTTCGAAGGTTTTGATATCTATCGAACTGATAATACCGGTGTAAAAGACCTCCTTTGAGGCCGATTCAAGAGATACCTCTGGCTCTTGGTCTTTTCGTATTTGGCGGTATCATCTTTATTACCTCGACACCATGACCGTTATTGCTATTGTGACTGAATTGCTTTTTTCGAACCATACTAGAAAATTCTATTATGTGGCGATAATAACTTCCTAGAAAATATGATGGCCCATTCCCAATCAAACGGTCAATATATGTAGTCATTTGTTTATACAAAGGAAGTTAGAAATTTCAAGAATCGAGTTTGGTGCTTGGATGGTTGTAGGAAGGTTTTCGTAGAAGTTCCATTTACCGAAAGAGCTACGACACTAATTTTACTTATTTTGTGGAATTAGATTTTCTAGGAAGTATAGTTTCCTACAATTTTTTAGTATGACAATTAGACTTCCAATTTTTCACTGGGGACAACTTTGTGTATTTGCTCTTTCGTCCAATTATGTAATTTTGTTTCGAAGTATCACTCCCTTCTAAAAATTGGCACCCAGAAGAAAAATGAAAAGAAAATAGGCACTATAATGAAATTTCTATTACCATATGGACCCAGATTTGATTATTTTATGAATATACCAAGATTAGGATGCCCTTCCTTTGTTGGAAACTAGTGAGCTAATATTGTTTAAATTTTTGGTCGTCATTTTTGGTCCAATGTCCTATTATCGCGATAGCGGTAATGGTCACCAGTGTCGCATTAACGAAATTGATGTGCCATGTATTGGCCGAGACCACAATATAACCTAAAACACGATTTTTTTACACCTTTATGATGCAGGTAGTATCGGTTCGGCCATTCGGTAGATTTGAAAACCCTTACAACGCAGCCCATATGATACGATTTGGTCTTGACTAATAAAGCGTGTGTTATGTGGATTATTATTACTTGTTAAATTGAACAATTGATTTGGACTAATATGAGAAGGGTATATCATCAAACTTGGGACTATATTAAGAAAATCAAGTTGAAGTTAATGTGGCAAGACAACTAAAACTTGGGATTTATGGTGACATGTGTTCCAAAAAGAAAAAAATACTAGCTGACTTTGTCAAAGTATATTCAAATTTTCCTGGTGTATGTCATAATCTTAGCCTGTCTTCTTTACAGTATGATTGTGAAACTATTTAGTTTGAGTTTTCATCAAATTTTAAGGTTTCCGGTAAATTGATTAGCCTCTAATGCTATGCAGCAAATTAGTACTCTGGCTGGAAATCTAGTGCCAAGCTACTTTGTTTGGGAAGTTCTGTTTACAATGGCTATAATTGGGTTAGGTCTCCTGCTCTTTGCTCTACTGATTGGAAACATGCAAAACTTCCTACAGTCTCTTGGTCGTAGGTATGAACCTTACCATTTGCCATTATTTTTCCCCCCTACACATAAATGTCTTGGCCATTTTCTTTGAATGTTAGGTGATTGCAGACATGTACTATGCATGTTTAGAATTCCCCTCTCTCTTTATATTGTAGAAAGGCTGGATTGCCAGTTTACATCTGTGTGTGTTTTTTATTGGATAGGGGATTACCTATTTTCTCTTGTTATTGTGTATTAAATCATGAACAAAAAAATTGGATTCTATTTCATGCCATAGTTTTTTCATCACGGAAGGGGCTTGAGTAATAGGTCAAGGGGTTGGACCGTTCGAGACAACAATTGTCAAGTTGAGGCTACACTTTTGATAGGCAGGGAGCAATTTAGGATGATTTGCAGTGCAGTCGATAAAGGAAGTGAAGTTACTAATTCCTCATAAGATGTTATATTCATTTCCCAGCACGTTAAAAGGATTGCAATTTTGATATTTTGGGATTCCTACTTTTGGTGGTTTTTGGTAAGCAACATCTTATCAAAATACAATTTATCCGACGACGACAACAACAACAACAACAGCAACAAGAAGGTTTTAGTCCCAATATGATTTGGGATAGGCTAACATGACCGTCATAAGGTATTGTTTCTATGACAAGTGAAACAAAAAAAGCAAAGGGATGATTTCCTTTAGAGTTTTACACACGGTAAACAAAAAAATAGGAAAGTGAAAATGAGGGAAGTAGGACGAGAGAAAACATGAGGAACACGAAAAAGAAGGAGGCATAAGGTGAAAACTTAAATTTGAATGTATGAAAGAATATTATTTTGAGAAAGGTTAGAAGAAGGCTCAAAAAAGTAAGTTAAGAGGAAAACAAATGTCAAGAAAAGCAATGAAAAGCTTTAGAAAATCTTAAAAAAGTGAATTAAAAATTCTTAAGGACCAAATGGAACTATGTATAAAGTCAAGTCATGTCATGAGCATAGATTCTCCCCCTTTACTCTGCCCTATCCAATGCCATGTTTTCCCCAATCCCAAGACTCATATCACTTTCAATCACGCTTATATGAGTTTTCCAAGTGTTCTTAGGTCTTACCCTAACCCCAACCCCAACCCCAACCCCAACCCCAATGCCATAGCTTCATTACTCTTCAAACCTCCTACTCGGTGGATCATTTGTTCTCTGTTTTACATGTTCAAACCACCTTAGGTTATTATCCCTCACTTTACTCTCAATGAGTGTAACCCTTACTTCCTTTCTAATTATCGCATTTCTGAATCGATCCTTTCTATTTTTTAGCCACACATTTTCAATTTTCCCCTCTTTGTAAGAAAGCTTCTTTTACACAATTTATTATTATGTGCAAAAGCATCACAAAAGGATTGGACCGTTGAGGAGAGCATGGCGTTGGATAGAAGTGGGTGGAGGGGCGGTATCCATGTGGAGGAAGGGGTGTGATTACTGCATTTATTTGTTATTCTCAATTGTGTTGGTAGTTAAAACCTTTTGAAAACCTATTTTAATGCTTTCTGTCATAAACCTTGTTTTCAAAAACTTTTTAAAATTCTTGAAACTTGAACCCTTTTAAAAACTTTTTATCACTCTTGGCGATGCCATCTCCTTTGGCAACGGTTTCAGTTGACGCTTCATGTTAGCCGACCCCAAATCACTTTGGGAATAAGGCTTAGTTGTTGTTGTTGTTGTTGTTGCAAAAGCATCACAAAACAAATGCCTGTTTGTGGTACCTTAAACCTACATTTAGGCCAAAAACTCACTTTTCCACCCTTTTGACAATTTTTTCCTGTCGTTTTTTTCTCTTTCCTCCCACTCCCCACCCATCCCTCTTTCCTTTTCATTCCCATCATTTTCCTCTAGTCTTCTACCCTCTAAATAGCTGGATCAATCAAAATGGCCTAATACATGTATCACAAAATTGGAAATTGGTCACTATTGCTGAATCAGATACTCCATATTGAATAAAAATTATCCAATCTCTTAACAATTGTCAAATTAGTTGTTGCCTGCGGAATATGTGATTCAAGTTTCATTATTTGTGAAAAATCGCTTTCATATATGGAGTGTGGACTCAATGCAGTTGCATCTATCTGCTGTTGTTTGACAATCACGAGTTAGAATACCCCAGTCCCCTTATGAGATGTAGGTGGTTTGCCAAGCTGCTGTATGACCCGCCTTGCTAATTACAACATTTTCCAGTGCACTTTTTCCTTACTCAATCATGCATGACTAGAATATTAGCCAACTCAAGAATATTCTGTCACTTGAGTCTTATACTGTACATGTACGCATGGAGAAAATAGAAAATTGGGCAGTGTAAGATAGTCATGCATAATGAGCTTAGTTTGATCGAGAGATTTTACTCAAGTCTGCCTTGAAGATGCCTGATATATTTTATCTGTCATGCGTAATGCTCCCACAGGAAGTTAGAGATGTCACTTAGAAGGCGTGATGTAGAACAGTGGATGAGCCATCGTCGATTGCCTCAGGACTTAAGAAGGTATTCTTAATGGCTTCTTATAGTTTGGTGCCTAAACAGCATACCAGGCATAAAGTTTGATTTTGCAATCGGATTTCCATGGAGCTTCTTATTGTCTCCATATTTTGATTGCGTCTTATTGTCTCCATATTTTGATTGCTTTTTATTCCTCAATAAGAAAGTTTAATTTTTCGATATAGTTTGCATTACTTGAGTTAAGAATTTTTTTTCAAAAAGTTACTTATTTAATGGGTATTTTCCCTTTTTAGGGATACCAAAGCAAGTAATAAAGAAGACAATAAGAAAGTGAGACTAAATGGCGTTGTTAGCATAATAGTCACCCAAAATTGTTAATGATTCATTAAGTTTATGCAAGGACACCCTGTTCAACTTCTACTTCGATTATTCCAAGGGAATCTAGGATTACTATAACCAATGAGATCGAACTTTTAAGTTTATCTAGCACTACTCATTCAAGGGTGTTAATTAAGCTTAATTAAATATACTAAAAGTACCTTAATCATTTTTGGAACAACTAGTATTTTGTGGTTGTAATTTGCTCCTAAACATTTCAATGTTTAGGCTTTTTCTTTAGCTTCAAAATCTAGTTGTATCACTTGTATGGCTACCTCATGCTTGATATTGCATCATGAATGACTATGGAGCTTCATGAGGTTCACCCGGCTTTATCCATTAAGAAGGAAACCCTTAAGCAAGGTTTTTGGACATTAAAGAAAAGTGCCCACCTTTGGAATGGATCAATCTTCATGTCTAGGAAAGGTTTTCATTGGTCGAAGTAGTCTCCACATTTCTTCAGAGGTGCTCACCAATTTTGCGGTTTTAGAGGAGCAGCCACCATTTTCGGATTTTGGCCTTATTTAAAATTCCTTTTACACTTTGATGCTTGCCAACACCTACCTATATATATTAAGGCATTGGGGTGCTTGGTTTTTAAGATTAGTTGGATGTATTTTGTCTTTGAAAAGTTTAAACCTTAAAGAAGTGGAAACTGAAAATTTCCTTTCTTTTGAACTTGTGTTCATTTGTTACCAAATCTTTACTTTGATTGCATGTCAATTCATATTGAGTGATTAGAACTAAAGTATTAGTCTGACTAATGATACCTTAGTTTAGTGGACCAATTAGTTGCTGGAAAGTGGTGAAGTTCATTGTTTAAACTCTGTTTGTTTCCAAAAAGTTTCTAAATTACTTTCTGATCTTAAGTTCTGAAGTACCTATCTAATTTCATATCATAGCACAGTGGAAGTGTCACTAGTATCACTTGATTTAAAAAGGTACTCCCTCCGTTCCCTTTTGTTTGTCTTGTTTGGAATCGGGGTGAGAATTAAGAAAAATGAATCTTTCATTAAGAGAATGTGTTAATTAAATAAGATTCTTACTTGAAAAGAGAGTTATTGACTTTTTTATTTAGTATAATGGGAAAATATAATAAATATGTGTTGGAAAGTGAATTTTTTGGAGTAATTTAGATAGTGGTTTGACTTTTATTAAATATGATGGAAGAAAAAAAATAAATATGGTTCATTAATCTATATAAAAGGTGGATAAAGTTGATGTTAAAAGTGGAAAAGATTCTAGACAAGACAAACATTTAGGAATTCATTTTCGGGAAACAGGACAAACAAAAGGGAACGGAGGGAGTAAGTTCCAATTAGGAGTTCGTAAAAGAGGAGCCGACATGAATTGTTTCTTTTAAGTATCAAAAGCTTCCTTACATGCATTATCATACTCAAAACAACGTCATCTTTTGATAAAAGATTACATAAAGGGGATGCAACTTTCAAAAGTCTTTGATAAACCTAAGTTAGAATGAATACCTTCCATCCACTCAACCCTCTCTAATCGTATGCTCTCCTCGATCCTAAATAAACTTATATCATTTTCAATTACCTCTAGGTAGTGTTTGGGAATTAGAATTTTATTTGAATATCTGGAATTGAAATCCAAATCTAAAATGTTAGAATTCAATATCAAATGTAGTGTTCGGAAAATAGTAAAACAAAATTAATTTCGGAATTGCAATTCCATTGTCTCGTTTGGGAAGTTCTTAGAATTGTTACTTGAATTTCAAATCTAACATGGAGAGAGGTTAACTGGACATGAAAAAGATGGACTCGTCGACCACCCATTGCTCCACAAAATCCTAACCCTAATTGACTTTTCTTGGGCAGAGAAATATCTTATGTAATTAACGGCATATTTAATGGTGACGACAATAATATCCCCGCCAACATCGCAGATGAAATGAAATTAGCAACAAATAGCACTGCTACTCACCGAAGTTGCTTGATTCCGACAGCGTTGATTCTCCGCGATGTTAGCCGATTGGATAATCGACAGGACATCGAAGATTATGGTTTTTTTGGGATGGAGGAGAGGAAATTGAAGGGAGGAAAAATTAGGGTTTAAATTTTGGGGGAAAAATTGGAAGAGGGAAAATATCAGGGTTCGAGGGAAAACTTTGGGGATCAGTTCGAAAAAGAAGTAAAGGAGAGAGGAGAGAAAAACAATGAAATTTTAGAAAAATTGGAATTGTAAATGATAGCTTATGAGTTGCCAATTCTTGTTTTTACTAAGTAAGAAAGGATATTATAAGCACCAAAAAACACTTTGCAACCTAACTAACTAATTTGCCAGATACGGCAAACCAACTAGGTTTAGACCCCTCTAACCTAACATATTACGAAGACATTATCTATACAAATAAGAGATCAAACTATCTAACCAGTGACTATCACTATGCTTTATATTCTTTGGCGGTACACCTTTTAAACGAGCACTAATCAAAATCTTCATCCTCTTGGCCAACACACTAGGAAGCCACACGATGCCATTCCACCCAGCTTCATTTCTTGCCCACCAAATAGAATAAACCACTGTAATGACATTCTTATGGTCTGTGCTCCTTCTAGATCTGTTAATACAAATTAGTAATCTTTGATAGAGCTTGGAGCCATAGTAGGACATCATCCAAGTAGATCCAAGCATACCTGCACTGAAAGAAGAGGTGAGAGTTTGACTCACTACCATCAGCACACAACAAGCAATCACTAGAACTAGCAACCCCAAATTGTAATATTTTGTCATAAGTTTTCAATCTACCATGCATAACCAGCGAACAAATCATTCTATATTTAGGGATAAAGAGCTTATTCCAAACATATGTGTCCCAATAGATCTTCTCACACCCTCCAAGCATCAGATCATACCATGGTTCAAAAATACGGTTTTGGTTACGGAAACGGGACCAGTCGCGGTTACATGGTAACAAAACGGATACGTTGGCCGGCATCTGATAGGTTTTAGTCGTGTCACCTAATCAAAAATAAACCTACGGACCTCTAACTAGGTAGTCAGTGGAAGCAGGGTCGAATCCACAGAGAGACAGAGTTTCTAAGTCAATAATCAATCAATTCAGCTACTCCAGATGAAATCAGTAAGGGATTTATTAAACTAAGGAATAGACTACGGAAGACTGAATAAATCGAGGATTAAACTATGGAATAAAAGTCTAGGGTATTAGGTCGGTCCACCATGCTTATACCAATCAAATAGGGTCAACTACTATTAAAACCTAAGTCAAGAGTCGGGGGATTAGAGCCTATGTTGAGCTATGGTTAAGAATCAACGCTCATAGTTCAACATACGCCGCATGTTCACTAACGTAATCAGAACTACTGATGTGTCCTAGGCCTCTAGTCGTAAGACGGATCTGTGCAAACAACTATTAACCACAAGCAATCAATGAAATTGTACACTGACATTAATTACTCAATAAGAACAAACCACATCACAATCACCCTAATCAGGCCCTAGAAATTGATAGAAATCTAAATCACAATCATGGTATAAACATGGCTTTCCTATCTAACACCCTAGAAAGAGAACTACTCACTCATAATTGAATTGACAACAATAAGACTAATATGAAACCCTAACAATTGCATCATGAATAATTGAATAAATAAACTAAGCAATCAAAGTAATTAAAGAGATAAAGAGTAGAGTAGAGTACCAATTGACGGAAAGCAGGAACTTTTATTGAAATCGAATTAGGTTTGATCACCTCTAGATTAATCTAAAGTGTTTGAATTAAACTAATGACAATGAAGAATAAAACTAGTCTAAAACCTAATGAAAGAAGAATAATCGATGAATGAAAGATAATGAGGAAAAGGTCTTTATAATACCCCTCAAGTTCACTAAAAACGGAAACAAAAAGTGAAAAAGCGCGATTAAAGCACCAGACCCGATCGGGCCCGAGCACAGTACCCGATCGGGTCCACATACAAATTCTCCCAACTTTACTTATGGGCTCTGGCAGCAGCAGTGCAGCAATAAGGCGAGAAAACGGCCCACCCGATCGGGTCGGGCGGTAGTCACCCGATCGGGTCTGGCGACAACTTGGGCCAGCGTGTTCCCTTCGCCTGTAGCACCGCAACGAGACCAAGCAGCACTCCACCCGATCAGGTCGGGCGGTAGCCACCCGATCGGGTCTGGGGACATGCTTCCTCGCCCGATCGGGTCCGCAACTTTTATACCCGATCATAAATACTTCGCCCGATCGGGCTATTTCTGCCCGATCAGTGCACGGAAAACTCCTTTTGACTCCTTTGCTCTCTAATCTTCACGTTTAGGGGTCTTGGGACCTCCTAAACTATCCATAAAGCTCGTGAGCCACCCTACGTGCCTCATAACATCTCGTAAAGCCGTGGTTGCTTCCAAATGGCTCGGGAATAAGGAGAAAACTCCATAAAACCTGCAATTCAATACTAAAACACGAAACCACAACTGCATACGAAAGTTAGCACAAAATAGCTCCCAAGAGCTCCAATGACGCACAAATTAGCTTGTAAATAAGGGAGAAAACTCTATATAAATACGTGATATCAGCATCGCGTTTCGGTTGTCGCGGCAGAAAATTAGTTTTAGACTTTCTTTTTTGGTCTTTTTGCTTAAATTAATCTTAGATCTTAGTGGAGTTATATAGTGTTTAGTAGTGCCTCTTCTCCTTCTTTTCTCTTGTCTTTTGAGTCATTATTGGAGGTAGATCGTTGTTACCGTATAAGTAAAGATAAGAAATCTCTAAAAAGATTTGCAAAAAGCTTGCAAAGTGACGTTTTGTAGCTGAAAAAACGGGTGGACCCTAATTGTCACGGGTGATTCGGCCGAAACGGCCAAAATATCGGGCTTTTTAAATCTACCTTATTAAACTGGTCGAATTCGGTTCCCCAAAAAACCGTTCCAACTTGGGTGAATCGTTCCGATACGGCCGTATTTTTGCATCATGGATCATACACCTTGTTTACACTAAACTTTGTCATACTATGCAACTCGGCTTGTGTAATCAGATTTTTTAGTTCATCCTTCACCTTACACACCTGTTTCCAATACCAACTCCTGTCGGTAGGAGGAGTGTACTCCCACCGGTCATCCTTCTTATTATAAACAGCATGAGCCCACCTAATCCTTAAGCTATCTTATTTAGTTTCTAGAGCCCAAACATATTTAGCTATAACAGCTTTATTCCAGATTTTAATCTTCCTCACACCAAGGCCACCAGATGTTATCACAAGCAGCAACAGAGATCTTCTTGGCACAAACTGGAACTCCTAAATATTTAAAAGGAAGTTTACTATGTTTGGAACTAGTAGTATCCTTAATTCTCGTAGTAGGATCAACACCAGCAGTGTAGAAATCAGATTTCTCCTCATTAATCTACAGACGAGAATACTCAGAAAGGAGCTTAAAACTTTGGATCATCACATAAACAGCCGGGAAAGACCCTTTGCAGCACATAATAACATCATCAGCAAAAACCATATGGTTCAGTTGGGGTTTCTTGCATCTAGGATGAAACTCAAAATAGGGATTCTCAACCACCTTCTTCATCAATCTGCAAGAGATCAGCGTAACCCTCCGTTGCTTTTCACTTATGCTCGTAGAAGGAAGGCAAATACAACCAACTAAGTTTGAGGGCAAGCAAGTAATTCCACTTGCTTAGTCAGTTATGAGTTGCAGGCAGAATTTTGTGTATATATAGGAGTCAGTAATAAGGAGAATATATGTTGAATTCATTGAATGTTTTATTCTCTTATTTTTCCTTGTTTTTGGGAGAGTTACTCCTCTCTTACAGATTGTATTGTTGCTTAATCTAATCTTCAATACAAATATCCTCTTAAATTCCATTTTTGCATCTGTTCTTTGTTTCATTATTGAGTGGAACTTAGCTGATTCCTAGTATTTGGTATCAGAGCCGTACGGTCTGATTATCGGGAACCATGGCTCCACCTACCAACACTCAGCGTATGGACACATTGGAGGAAGAGATGGCAGCGTTGCCGGCCAAGATAGCTCAGGAGGTGGCGACAGCTAAAGAGGAATTTGCCGCGTAAATCACCGCTAGCCACAATCGCGTCTCTGCTCAGTTGCAAGCTGA
The DNA here is from genome assembly GCA_947645195.1 of Patellifolia procumbens. Classification (NCBI taxonomy): domain Eukaryota; kingdom Viridiplantae; phylum Streptophyta; class Magnoliopsida; order Caryophyllales; family Amaranthaceae; genus Patellifolia; species Patellifolia procumbens. The sequence goes on from CANSGD010000523.1 coordinate 264,132, forward strand.
AATTTCAACACTCTGTTTGCAAATGAATGGGAAAAATACTGAAGGAAGATATGGAAAGGTTTAAAGCTGCGATAAGGGCAAGTCGAAATGCGGGAAAATTTCCCGAAGAGAATCTCGGTGAATCGGTGATGACACACCCCAGCAATTTCGACATGGAGGTTGGAAATCAGTTTATTGGTTCTGGGCTTAACAAAATCCTACCCATTGCACAGAAAAATGGTGGCGGTCTAAGGGGAGGTGGTTACTCTAACTGGCGGATGAAGAGATTGGAACTTTCCCGGGTTCGACGGCGTTAATCCGGATGGATGGATACTCAAGGTTGAGTGTTACTTCCATTTCTACCGCCTCACCGAGGAAGATAAGTTGGTGGTGGCTGTGGTGGCTCTCGACGGTGACGCGTTACTGTGGTATCAATGGGAGCACCGCCGGAGACCTCTCGTGCGCTGGGAAGAGTTGAAGGGCTTGTTACTCAAGCAATTCCGGTCTACCACCAACGGTTCTCTCCACGAGCAGTGGCTCGCTCATCACTAGACCACAAGCGTGATGGATTATCGGAGAAAGTTCATTGAACTTCTGGCTCCTTTAGATGAAATACCGGAGGAGGTTGCTAAAGGCCAATATCTAAATGGGCTTAAAGAAGAAGTGAAGGTAGAGGTGAGGAACTGGGCCCGGTCACTTTAGACCATGCTATGGACCTCTCTGTGAAGGTTGAGGAGAAATTAAAAGCCCAGCCCACCAGACGTATTGGGGTTTTTAATTCAATCCACTGGAAACCTACTAACCCAAACCCAAAAGCTTTTTATCCAAACACAAACTCATCCACCCAACATCAAAACACAAGTCCAAAATACAAACCCACCCCACAACTTACCCAGACCATACCAGAACATAAAACCCACAAGAGAAATACGTAGACTGACTGAAAGAGAAATTCAGGCCAAGAGGGAGAAGGGTCTGTGCTTCGGGTGTGATGAACGGTGGACCGCCAACCACCAGTGCCGGCGCCGAGAGTTGACAGTGATGATGATTAACGAAGAAGACGACACCACTTCTGACCTACTCGAGCCGGAGGAGCTGAATATGTTGGGGACGGTGCTTGACTCGCCGAAAATCCTATCTCCACCTATGAACAATCTCCCATTCACTCGGGAATTTCTTTAAATTCTGTCGTGGGGTTAACTAACCCTAAAACAATGAAACTCGAAGGGGAGGTTGACGGCCATGAGGTGATCGTCATGATAGACCCAGGTGCCACTCATAATTTCATTTCTACTCCGGTGATACCGTCACTTGGTGTTAGACTCGAGCCATCCAAAAGTTTCGGGGTGTCATTGGGTACCGGCGAAGCTGTCAATGGAAAAGGTGAATGTAAGTCAGTTCTTCTCCAACTCCAAGTAAATTGATAATGTTGAAGATTTTCTTTCTTTGCCCTTAGGGATTTGAAATTTCAGGTGGGAGGCGAAACTTGCACCCTTAAAGGCGACCCATCCCTTGGTCGTTCTTGTGTATCCTTGAAAGCTATGTTGCGCACATTGCAGAAGGAGGGCAGTGGGTATTTGGTGGAGTTCAACCAGCTTGAAGGGGCAGTGAAATGTGTTGAGGAAGGCAAGTTGGGGGCTCCGGTCCCAACGTTTTTATCTCATTTACTGCAGCAGCACCACTCTGTGTTCTCCATGCCACAGAGTCTTCCCCATGGTTCGAAAATACGGGAACGGTTTCGGATACGAAAACGGTTCGGATTTCGGTGTAACGGAACGGATTCGTTCGTTGCGGACCGCAATACGGTTGTCACGGCAGGAATTTTTAGGTGGTAGTAATATTTTCGCCCATTATTATGAATGAAAGGTATACATGTATATTAATAATCTAATACTAGTACTAACTAGAAATTTAAATATTCTCATAAAAAAGTAAACTTATTAGGAACATTTAATTGTTATATACACATTAGTTACTGTACTAAACTCATTATTTCTCACAAAAAATAAAACATACTACAGTAGTATTATTTTATTAAACCCAATGCCATACTATCTATTAAAATAATCCCTACTTCCCCAACTAGTACTAGTACTCTGCAAATAAATAAAAGAGCTACTGCTACCTAACCCAGCTGTCCCCCACTCCCCTCTTAATTGAATAAAAAAAAGCCAGATGTCCCCCACTCCCCTCTCTCTTCATTAAAAAAAAAAGACTTATTTATCATTAACTTATTTAACGCATCACGTGTCCCAGTCCAGCTGTCTACCATTCCCAGTATCACACACAAGCACTGTCTTCAACCTTGAGCCTTCCAAACGACCTTCCGGCAAGAGAACCGGCCATGGAGAATCGAAACTCGGTTGAATATCTCTGCAAAATCTGGAAAAGGTTAAAAAGGGCACGTTTTAATGCGGAAAATGCGTGCGCTCCGTGACAACACGGGTGATACGGCCGATACGGCAAAAAAAATGGGCTTTTTTTTTCCAACGTGCTGAACCGGTAAAAAACGGTTCGGTAATCTTCAAAACCGTTCCAAAACGGCCGAACCGTTCCGGAACGGCCGTTTTTGGACACCCTGGTCTTCCCCCACATCGTAACATTGAGCACTCCATCACCCTACAAAACGGGACGAACCCAGTTAGTGTTCGATATTACCCACAATCTCAGAAGGATGAAATTGAGAGGTTGATTAAAGATATGTTGACAGCAGGGATTATCAAGCCGTCGTGCAGTGCTTTCTCCAGTCCCGAACTCTTGGTCAAAAAGAAAGATGGTTCATGGCGTTTTTGCGTTGATTATCGAGCACTAAATAAGGTAACCGTTTCTGACAAATATCCCATTCCCGTTATTGATGAATTGTTAGATGAACTCCATGGCTCTTCAGTTTTCACAAAATTAGACTTAAGGTCGGGATGCCAGCAAATTCGGGTCTAAGAGGATGATGTTTCAAAAACAGCCTTCCGCACCCATGAAGGGCATTACGAGTTTTTAGTAATGCCATTCGGGCTCACAAATGCCGTGCCACCTTCCAATCTTTGATGAGTGAGGTTTTCAAACCTTACTTGCGTAAATTTGTTCTGGTATTTTTGACGACATTCTGGATTATAGCAAAAGTCAAGAAGACCACATATTTCATCTTTCCTTGGTGTTGTCCCTGCTTGCCCAACATCAACTTTTCGCAAATGGAAAAAATGTGAATTTGGGAAGTCGGAGGTAGCCTACCTTGGCCACATTATATCTCCACAGGGTGTAGCTATGGACATGACCAAGGTTCAAGCTATGATGGATTGGCCGATTCCATCCAACTTGCGAGAACTACGGGGGTTTTTGGGCCTCACCGGATATTATCATAAATTCATTCAAGGTTACGCTCACATAGCCCTGCCATTGACGGAACAACTTAAAAAAGACAATTTTGGATGGAATGAAGCAGCACACCCTACGATTAGCTCTCACCAAGGATCCAATTCTTGCTCTGCCGGATTTTAAGGAAAAATTTGTGTTGGAAACGGATGCTTCTGGCCACGGATTGGGGGCTGTCCTACTACAAAGAGGACACCCAATTGCGTATTTTAGTAAGGTTCTAGGGGTAAGGGCTCGGAGCAAGGCCATCTATGAGAAGGAATTAATGGCTATCGTTTTGGCTATTCAAAAATGGCGTCATTACTTGCTTCGGCGGCATTTTGAAGTCCGCACCGATCCGCGAAGTTTGAAGTACCTACTAGAGCAAAGGGAAATTGGTCCGGCTTATAAAAAATGGGCAAGCAAGTTGATGGGATATTCCTTTGATATAAGCTATAAACCGGGTCCAACCAACAAGGTGGCAGATGCTTTATCTCGGGAATTCACGGCATAGTGGATCGTTTAACCAAGTATGCCCATTTCTTACCCCTCAAACACCCATTCACTGCTCGTACAGTGGCTCACGTTTTCATGAAGGAGGTAGTTCGACTCCATGGATTTCCGGGTTCCAAAATATTTCTCAGTTTATTTTGGAAGGAACTCTTCAAGCTTCATGAGACAAAGTTATGTCGGAGCAGTGCTTATCACCCACAGTCCGATGGACAAACCGAGGTGGTAAACAAAAGATTGGAGGCGTATTTAAGGTGTTTCATCAATGGGAAACCCCGCACTTGGGCTCAATGGCTACCATGGGTCGAATTCTGCTACAATACAGCCACTCATGCATCTACAAAGTGCACTCCTTTCCGAGCATTATATGGAAGGGATCCACCGAAGTCGATACGCTTCACAGAAGGTACTACTGCTGTTTCTTCCTTGGAGGAACAATTATTGGAGCGAGACAACCTGTTGGATGATATCCAATTTCACCTTACTAAAACCCAAACTTATATGAAGTATTATGAGGACAAAGGCCGTCGAGAGGGCCACTTTGCTGTTGGCGATTTGGTGTATTTGACATTGCAGCCCTATAGGCAGCAATCGTTGGCTAAAAGGCCTAATGAAAAGTTGTCGCCCGTTTTTATGGCCCCTACCCCATCATTGCCAAGGTGGGCCAGGTAGCATACAAGCTCCGACTTCCTCCTACTTCCAAAATCCATCCTGTCTTCCACATTTCTAAACTAAAACGAGCCTTGGGCCCCACCCAACATTCGTCACCGCTTCCCCCTCAAATTACTTCTGATCTCATTCTGGAAGTTGAACCTGAAGCTATACTAGGTGTCCGCCACAGCAGGCAGGCTCATGCTCCAACAGTGGAAGTTCTCATCAAGTGGAATCAACTTCTGGAGTTTGAAGCCACTTGGGAGGACATGGCAGCCATGGCACTCAGATTTCCAGACTTTCACCTTGAGGACAAGGTGCGTCTTTGGGCCGGGGGTAATGGAAGAGATCAGCCTAACCCTCCGTTGCTTTTCACTTATGCTCGTAGAAGGAAGGCAAATACAACCAACCAAGTTTGAGGGCAAGCAAGTAATTCCACTTACTAAGTCAGTTATGAGTTGCTGGTTAGAATTCTCTGTATATATAGGAGTCGGTAATAAGGAGAATATATGCTGAATTCATTGAATGTTTTATTCTCTTATTTTTCCTTCTTTTTGGGAGAGTTACTCCTCTCTTACAGATTGTATTGTTGCTTAATCTAATCTTCAATACAAATATCCTCTTACATTCCATTTTTGCATCTGTTCTTTGTTTCATTATTGAGTGGAACTTAGCTGATTCCTAGCACAATCTAGACAAATATCCCATACAGATGACAAATAGCAGAGGGGAAATAGGATCACCTAGCCTCAAACCTCTTTTAGACTCAAAAGAACCCATGCATAGAGCCATTCAACCACTAGGTGTACTAACACATGTCATTATGAGCTTAATGAAAGTACTAGAAAACTTAAGAGCTTCCAACATCTCTCTCAAAAACTACCATTTAATGGTATCATAAGCCTTCCTCATATCAAGCTTCATAATACAGCTAGGCTTCACCCCTTTTCTATTATAGTGTCTCACAAATCTTGACATACCATGATATTATGCACTACGAACCTCACTTAAACAAAAGCACCTTGATTCTCAGCTATGATATCATGGACGATGTGTTTCAGTCTATTACAAATGACCTTAGAAATACATTTATAAAATGTATTACAACATGCAATTGGTCTAACTCTGTCGCTGAACTAGGGCAAGAAATCATTGGGATGAGAGTCAAAGTAGCAGCATTAATTTCTTTCAAAAGATTGTCTGTGTTCAAGAAGTCTAACACAACATCAACAACATCAGTACCAACTATATCCCAAGTATCTCTGAAAAAATAGGAACCAAACCCAACTAGACAGGGTGATTTCTCACCAGGAATAGAAAACATAGCCCTTTTCACTTCATCAGCTCTATAGGGTCTAGATAGCAATCTGATATGATCACTTATTAAGAACAGGACCTACCTCTATTACAAAAGCATACACAGGCTTTCTACAACTTAATTTAGTACCAAGAAGCATTAAGTAATAATCAAAAAAAGCAAAATTTACCTTCTCTATGTCCTCCTTCCAAATGCCATCCTTATCATGACTAACATAGACTTTATTGGTCAATCTCCTGCTTCTGATGGATTTATGGAGAAAGCTGAATTCTCATCCACCAATACTCCGGTTCAACTTGGCCTTTTGATCTAAAAAGAAAGATAAGCTGCATGTACTCTTCTATACTCAACAACAACAGCTGATTCTTTCTGCTTAAGCTCCAGATTTGAGGGACTTTCTTGAAGGGCCATCTGAAATCTTACATCTCTCTTGCAGCGTGTATATCCTTACGCTGAATATCAGAGAAACCCTCAACATTCAATCTTCTAAGAGCTTTCATAATAATCTTCAATCTGCTTACAACCCTATACATACTATGTCCTTGAACAGCCTCACTCCACCCATCTAAGATGATTGATCTGAAAGAAGGAGCCTCAGACCACATCTTATAGTATCTAAAAGGATGCTTCCCTTGTACTAGATGAGGATGGACATTAATGACCATAGGACAGTGATCAAACTGACCCTCTGGCATAAAGTGAGTTGCAGCACTAGGAAAACCAGAGATCCATTCCTCATTAACCATAAGTCTATCAAGCTTACAAAACACCCTATCATCTCCCGTTTGTTATTCCAAGTGTAAAAACAGCCAGATCTATTCATATCTTCCAACCCACCAGATTGCATACAATCTCTAAGAAGGACTAACTCATGCATTCTAACACCAGCTCCAATCCTCTCATCAGGATTCATAATGCAGTTGAAATCACCAGCAACATTCCAAGGCCCCTTTATCACCAAAGCTAACTCCTTGAGATCATTGCGAACATCCTCCTTCTCTAGAGCAGCATTAAAAGCATATAAGAAAGGGATAAAAAAGGACTTGGCACCACTTACAGGTTCAACATCACAATGTATCAACTGACTAGAAAAAGCCACAATATTAACTTGGAAACTATTAGGTTTCCAAGCTATAACAACTCTTACCCCTTTATGATAACTTGAATCGGAAGAGAAACACCATCCAGAAAAAACAATCTGATAACCAACCAGAGGATTTATCGTTTGCAATCCGGGTTTTGGATTTTTAAATCATTGCTAACCAATCTGATAAGTTAGCTTGAAGATGATGCTCTTGTGGTAGTGATCGAAGAGACTATCTTGTAGAAAGAATTTCCTGCTGAATCATATCAACATCAACCTCAATGTCCAGTGCCTCAATATCAATAACTTCGTCAACTGCTTTCATCTGCTTAGCCTGAGATTCCAACGTCGGACCACGTGGAATATCCTGTTGGGAGTTTGCGTGAGCTACCTTTTTATCCTTAGACTTCCTTACCATGGCGAGAAGAAGACTAGGGAGAGAACAGCACAAAACCCATAAACCCATTCTTATGCTACGATTGTTTCCTCATGAGTTAATTGATATGTTGAGTTTGATATATAAACAAAGTGTTTTATAATTTGGCCCACTTCCAATTTCAAATTCCACAAATTCCTAAACACTATATTTGGGCCAAATCATATTCCACAACTTCCAATTTCAAATGAAATGCTTATTCCTAAACACAACATCAAGTCATTTTACGTCTTCTTTTGATTACTCCAATCCTTTAAGAATACTACGCATAACTGGCGCACAGTCTCCCATGAACTAACATCTTTAGTGATTTTCCCTCGTCTTGTATTCAGTATATGCAACTCCTACTTTCTCCTGGATCACCTCATTTCTTAATTGCTCCTCTGTTATTGGCTACACATCCATTGTAACATACACATCTTCGCTACGTTCACCTTATGAATATGACGTTGTTTCCAACTCGAGGCTTAATTGTCATACGATAGAATTTTCCCTTTAATCTATGGGAATTGCGAGAATCAGTTGCGTTAATCTTATGAGTCACATCTCCATTGAGTTCTCCATCCTTTTGGAGTATAGATCCAAAGTAGTGGAAGACGTCCGGTCCTCGAACCACTTTGCTCAATCTAAAACCACGAGCGTCCAAGGTGTGTCTCCACAATTTCAACTTACTTTCAACACCTTCTTTCGTCTCATCAATTAGCACAATATCATCCGCAAGCATCATGCATCACGTATATCATCTTGAATTAACATCGTTGATTCGTCCATGACTAGATGAAAGAGAAAGTGACTAAGTGCAGAACCTTGATGTGCTTTGATCATAATACGGAACTCTTTTGTCTTCCCCACACTAGTCCTTACGCTCGTAGTGAGCCTTCTCATACATGTCCTCGATGGTATCGATATATCATTGTGAAACATCTTTGTTTGCCAACGGCGCACCAAAATATTTCTTTTAGTACTTTATCATATGCTTTCTCCAAATCAATCAAAACCATATATAAATCTTTCTTCCTATCCCGTTATTGTTCCATTGTCTTTTGAAGCTAACCTAACTGTCTCATTTTCATTTTGTTGAAATCGTGAAAACCTTTAACGGTTTATCCATACCTTTAAAGTACATATTCTATTAAATTTATTCCTTCTAGTTTCAAAAGTGTTCACAATAGAAGCTTCAGATTTATTTTTCTCGCAATTAACATATACATGATAAATCCACTGCAGAAAAGTCCTTGAAGCAGAACGTTACAGTTGGGCTGCTACTAGGGGCGTAAATGAGGAGATGTTGATGGAAATTCTTCCGGAGGATCTTCAAAGAGAAATTAGACGACATCTCTTTAAGTTTGTTGAAAAGGTAAGGATGTACATTTAAGATATAGAATTATGAAGATCTTACTGTTGTATTTCATTAATTTCCCTACTTTGAACTTATTTCGTCTATGAATGTGATATTGTGGGAACTTATCTTTCTTGCATGCAATTTAAAGTCTAATGGGATATCACATTCATCTTAAAAGTGTTTATGTCGAATTATCATTTATGCTGTTACACCATCTTTTGCTTATGGTTCAAATTCTAGATGAGGGATACATTTTGCGTGAACGGCTATAGAACTACTACCCAGCATGATTTTTGACTGTAGATAGAATAATTATAAGGAAAAATTATTAAAAATGACCCAGTTTTGTTTGATCTTCTTCAAACAGTCCTACCTTCTAATTAGCCGATAATTATGCCAACTTTATAATGTATCTTCGTAGATTAGTCCTTCAACAGAATCAACTTACCAAGCAAGTTAAAGGAACCACATGGCACATTCTGATTGGTTCTAAGTTTTTTCTAATGCATGTATTCAATTTTTCAACCCTCCCCCCCCCCCCGCCGTTCCCTCCTTTCCCTCTCTCTCTCTCTATTCAGGCAACCACCTTCCTTAGCACCACTCACCTGACAATCTCGCACCCCCAACAGCCCACACCACCCCCATTGGAGATCTTAGCCCACGACCATCTTTGCACTCTCTATTCTCTCCGGTCAAATGTACTTCATAAACTCATCAGCTACAACATTACTGCCCCCTGAAAGCAGTCTCTAATATTTGATATTCTATATTAGAAAAACAGTTAAGAGAAACTTCCACTCTCTTTTTAACTATGCTTTCTGCCAGTGGCAAAAAATATGTAGAATATAACTTCCATCTTCAGAATTCTTTCACAAGTGTCCAAACTAAAGAGTCTACAGATAGTGGATGGAATATATAAATTATTTGATTCAATTTCATCACATGAAACACAATTAGCTTGTAAAATATGAGCGTTCTAGTTTTGTAAAGATTTGTTTTAAGTGCTACCTTGACTCGAGATTCCTGTTTTGTAATTACCAACCTTCTTTCCAAAAATTTCTTTTGCACTGGCCAGATTAGGAAGGTTGATCGAATATCTATGTTGTTAGTAGGAAGGTTGATTTAAAACAACCAAAAGATGTGTTACAACTAAAACACTAAAAATGTTCATATACTGTTTAAGCAAATGGAAAATGAATATATATATTCCTGTAGCGTATTTTGCTTAATTGCTGATGTTAGATGCTCCCAATATTGGCTTAATGGTTTTGGAATTCACTTCTCCTAGTTTCTTTCTCAGCTTTTCTCTCTTCTTTGACGATCTAAGTAATCTGTTTTGAACTTTTTTCTTTCTGGTATATGAACTTTACAACAACCTATAGTGATGATAGTCTTGTTGACACACAGCGGAGAGGTGGTGGACTGGTAGACTGTGATATCGGTTTGGTAGGAAGGACATGGAGAGGGATTCGGCGGGAACCTGGGTAGAGAGGGGCAGACTGTGATAGCGGTTTGGTAGGAAGGACAGGATGGAGAGGGGTTCGGCGGGAACCTGGGTAGAGAGGGGCAGGGGAAAGGGGAAGAGAGGTAAAATTGATTGACTTGCGAGAAAAAATTACTGTTCTTTCTTCATTAGAGGTCACCATGGATCGATGTGCGAAATATCTTGAATTGGGATTATTCCCAATTAATCAAAAAGTTATTTCAAGAAGATTAAATAAAGCTGGGATCATCCTTATCAATTTCTAACTAATTATTATATTTGGTTTGATGGGCACTATTTAACCTTTCGGATACAATTATCTTTTGGGAGTGCTTGTGTTGGAAGTGAAAAAGACGTGAAAAGACATGGGCAGATGGCAAGGGGAATATCTATATAGCATGAGAATGAAAAATTCTGGCCTGACGTGAATCTAAATATCGACATTTAATGAACTGAAAGATTGATAAAAAAAATCTGTGGAACAAATTAACAAAAGCTCAAATCTGAGCATTATTTGATCGAGAAGATGAGCAATATCTTGTATAGATAAGTAATGAGGAGGTCTAACTACATGTTTTCACTGATCTATATACTTGTTCCTCAAACAACAGGCAAAAGGAAGTAATTTCTAGAATTATGAAATCGACGTTTCATATTTTGAATTCCTCCTAAAGATTTCATTTTCACGTTTCGGTATTATGATCTGTTCCTTGAAGTTTTTCGGTGCCATATTATTACCTTGTTAGATCCCATGTAACGAGACAATGGTACTAAGTGTTAATAATGTTACATACAACATATCCAAGTGTCAAACATGTAACGGTTCAAAATCTTACACATAGGGACATTGTAACACGTACTTTGCACATCATGAACATACCCACAATTTTGTGGTTGACTTGTTTGCTAATTCTCATGGATATTCTCATCCCAAATCCATTGATGAGCATGTACCACGGAAGTCTGTTCTGTTTTCCTCTGATTTTTCTTTTTTTGAAAAAGAAATCTGTAGTTCAAGATAGTATGAGATGTCTAGGTGAAGTGTCGTGTAAGGATTCCATACGAAGAGTTCCCGACACTGGTACTTGATATTATATGAAGAGTTCATATAATGTGGCAAAATATCATTTATTAAAATTTCAAAATTCATTAGTTTGTTGCTAACTCTACTCTGTGTATACAACAACAGAGTTCTATAATGCTTTCTACGGAGGCATTATTAACTTTGAATTATAATGAGTCCGTAAAATGCCCCATCACAATTGCACTAGTTTAAGTGTGTCCTGTTTTGCTTAGTATTAAACCCCTTAGATAGTCAAGTGCGTTTTTGTGATTGTAGGGAAAAGGGCCAGAGTTAGTTAATTTGCTCAACTCCCCCAAATTCTGGGTGGTTAATTATTTTCAAATTACTCTTGTATGGCTACATGAGGGGCTGTTATTTGATATTAGTACTTTGTATCTCGCATTTTTGTTACTCAAATCTGATGGAAGCATAAATGAAGAAGAAAACTAAAGACAACAAAGTAGATTACTTAGATTAGAATTTAAAACTCACTTCAATACGTTATAAATTCGCAGATGCAGTTACAATTGCGATAACGTTTATGAAACCACATTGGAAGACAATGCATATATGTGCTACAATTGCAACCTAATATTGCGGGTGGCAGTCTTAATTGATGATGTGACCGAGATCTAATACCCTGCTTTAGAGTAGGCAACTATTAGATTAGTAGCATTTCCGTTCAAGTGTTTTGATAAGGGCTGCTGCTCTTATAACAGATTCTGTTAGAGTTTTACATTCTGTTATCAGTTGTACATATAAATACTTGAAATAATGAGTTGTACAGGCATTCAATCTTTTTTTAATGAAATACAACCTCACCATTCCCTCTCTTTCTCTCTTTCCCTTTTCTCTAAATTCTGATTCTCTTTCTCTCTATTTCTTCTTCTGTATTCTGTGTTCTGTTATAGTTCTTAACTGAACTAATATCTAGCAGTTGAGCTGAGCTCGTGCACCATTGGTATCGGAGCTAACCTTGATCAAATCTTGATCAAATTTTGTGAAAACCAGATTAATCGAATTTCTCTGACATTCTGAGTTCATACATCTGAAAATTGTTTCAATCTGAGCTATATCTCAGCCGTAAATTGATACCCTATTTTGGAAGATTTCTGAGAATTTTCCAAAAATCTAATTGTGAGCATTCTGGCGCCTCAAACTCATAATGGAAGATCAATTGAAGGCTTTGGAGCAGAAATTGCAAGATCAATCACAGAAATACGATGATCAATCTCTGCAAATTCAAGATCAGTCCAAAAAAAATTGATAATCTGATGAATGTCATCATGGAGCTGAAGAACAAGATGAGTGATTCTTCCACTGAAGGATCGAGATCTGGATGGAAGGAGGTTAATTCACCAAAACCTTTGGGGTATACACCTAAACTCTCTTTTCCTAAATTTGATGGCACAAACTGTAGAATTTGGGTTAAGAAATGCAGTAAATACTTCAATTTGTGCAAAATTAGTGATGAACAAAAAGTAGACTTAGCTGCTCTAAATATGACTGATAAGGCAGAAAAATGGGTGACTAGCTATCTATCTGCAAGAAGAAATGTAGATTGGCCTGAGTTTGTGATGGATGTAGCAGCTAGATTTAAAGATGAAAGAGGCATGAATGTGGTAGAACAATTTAACAAACTGCAGCAGAGTGAATCTCTTGAATCTTATCTGGATGAATTCGAGGATTTAAAGTCTGATGTGATGCAAACTCATCACTCTTTACCTGAAGAGTTTGTTCTGGACAGCTTCATTAGAGGTCTTAAACCTGCTATTAAACCATTTGTTAAGGCTTTCAAGCCAGCAACAATGGCTGAGGCAGTGGAGTTTGCAAGAATGCAGGAGGAAGCTTTAGTTATTCATCAAAAACCTCACAAACCTTACTTCCCTTACTCTAAGCCTTTACAACTTACAAGCCATTCCTTTAAATGCTAATAAACCCCCTCTTCTACCCACTCCTCCTACTAAACCTGCTTCATTACCCTTAACCAAGTTTAATCCTAGGCCTGCTAGGAACTTCAAATATATTCCAGCAGATGTGAGAGCTGAAAAGATAGCTAAAGGGTTGTGTTACTATTGTGACCAACCTTATGACAGAAACCACAAATGCCCGTTCAAAGAACCACAACTATTTATAGTTGAAATAGCCAAAACAGATGATCAAGTGGAAGTAAGTGATGTAGAAGAGGATTCTGAGGATGAAGATTTGAATGAGCCTCTCATATCCATTAGTGCTTTGTGTGGAAATCAAAATTTCCAGACTATGAGAGTTAGAGGCCAGGTGCAAGGAAAATTGTTTCACATTCTGGTGGATTCAGGGAGCACTCATAATTTTCTTGACTTGGAATTAGCCAAGAAAATAGGCTGTGTTATTCTCTCAAGTAGTTTCCGTAGCCAATGGAAATCACTTAATATGCCAATATGTGCGTAAAGGTTTTGAGTGGGAAATGCAAGGCAAGCTATTCCAAGCAGATACTATGCTTATTGATTTGGGAGGATGTGACATGGTTTTGGGTATTCAATGGTTGGCTACTTTGGGGACTATTTGCTGGGACTTCAAGAAGCTTTTAATGCAATTTGAGTTGAGAAACCAACAGTTTGTGTTGCAGGGTGTGCACCCACAACCTGTTAAACCGGTGAATGGGGCTCCTTCTGCTAAAATGATAGCAAATGCTGCAGAGTTGTGTTTGTTGCAGGTAAGAGATGTGACTTATATAGAGATGCAAGCCAAAGATCTTTCTCCAGGTCATTCATGTGCTGAAGTAGAAGCTTTGAAACTTCAGAATCAAGATCTTTTTGCCGACCCTAATACACTCCCTCCTCATAGAGGAGTGTTTGATCATACTATTCCCTTAGAATCTGGTGCTAGACCAGTAAATATACGGCCCTACAGATACCCTCTTAAACAGAGAGACATCATTGAACAATTAGTTCAAGAAATGTTAGAAAGAGGTATTATCCAAAACAGCTCTTCTCCATTTGCTTCACCAGTTGTCTTAGTTGGGAAAAAAGATGGCACCTGGAGGCTATGTGTAGACTATAGGGAGCTTAATAGCAAGACTATTAAGAACAAGTTTCCTATTCCTGTAGTCGATGAACTTATAGATGAGCTGGCTGGTGCTACTATTTTTAGTAAATTGGATTTACGGGCAGGTTATCATCAGTTGAGAGTACATGATCAGGATGTGTACAAAACTGCTTTTAAGACACACTCAGGGCATTTTGAATTCTTAGTCATGCCTTTTGGCTTGACAAATGCTCCTGCCTCATTTCAAGGGTGGATGTACAGTGTATTCAAGCCTTTGTTGCGGAAATGTGTGTTAGTGTTCTTTGATGATATATTGGTTTACAGTAAGACTAAAGATGAGCATTGGCATCATTTGTCTCAAGTTTTTGAGTTGATGAGGCAGAATTTAATGTTTGCAAAAGCAAACAAGTGCAGCTTTGCCATTGATAAAGTGGAATATCTAGGTCATTACATTTCAGCCAAAGGAGTAGAGACAGATCCTCATAAAGTTTCAGCAGTAGAGAGTTGGCCAATTCCTAAGAGTTGAGGAGTTTCCTAGGACTTGCAGGCTATTATAGGAAATTTGTCAAGCATTACTCCTTGATTAGCAAGCCTTTGACTGACTTGCTCAAGAAAGGAGCCTTTGATTGGACTGATGCAGCTCAACATTCTTTCATGTCACTAAAGAAAGCCTTAGTTACTGCACCTGTTCTGGCTGTGCCAGATTTTAATAAGGAATTTGTGGTGGAGACTGATGCTTCTAAGAATGGTATAGGGGCTGTATTAAAGCAAAATAACCACCCACTAGCTTTCATTAGCAGGGCTTTAGGGCCAAGATGGCAAAGGATGTCTGTATATGAGAAAGAATTGTTAGCCATTGTGTTTGCTGTTCAGAAGTGGGAACAATATCTCATGGGTACTCATTTTGTTATTAAAACTAATCAAAAGAGTTTGAAGTGGCTTTTACAACAGAAAGTTTCCACACCATTTCAACAGTTTTGGCTATCTAAGTTGATGGGGTTTGATTATGAAATACAATACAAGAGTGGCAAGGAGAACATAGCTGCTGATGCTCTTTCTAGAGTACAAGGGGCTGAGATATTGTGTATGGCTGTGCTGTCCTCTGATTTGACTGAGTTGCTCAAAGCTAGCTATGCTCTAGACAATAACCTGGTTGACATTATGAATCAGTTGCAACAAGATTCATCAGTGGGGCATTACACCATTAATGCTGGTTTGTTGAGGAGAAAAGGCAAGTTGGTGGTAGGGCCTAACACTAATTTGAAGAAGAAGGTGATACATTAATTACATGGTGCACCCGAAAGTGGACATTCAGGCAAAGATTTGACAATTAAAAGAGTGAAAAGTCTCTTTTACTGGAAAGGTAGAGATAAGGGAATTTGTGAGACAATGCCAAATTTGTCAAGCTTCAAAGTATGATACTTCAGCTTCACCTGGTCTTCTCCAACCTCTTCCCATTCCAGAAGCTGTGTGGATTGACATTTCCATGGATTTCATTACAGGTTTGCCTAAATCTGGTGGTTATGAAGTTATTTTTGTGGTGGTTGACAGGTTGAGTAAGTACAACCATTTATGGCTCTAGCTCACCCTTTTACTGCTATCCAAGTTGCTCAAGTGTATCTTGACAATGTTTTCAAACTTCATGGCTGGCCTAGAAGCATTGTCAGTGATAGAGATCCTGTTTTTCTCAGTAACTTTTGGACTGGTCTCTTCAGTTTACATGGCACAAAATTTTTATTATCTTCAGCTTACCATCCTCAAACAGATGGACAAACTGAAGCTGTGAATAGGTGCTTGGAAACCTACCTAAGGTGCATGTGCAGTGAACAGCCTAAAAGTTGGCATGCTTGGTTGCCTTTAGCTGAGTGGTGGTATAACACTCACTTTCACTCATCAACACAACTTACTCCCTATAAAGTTGTTTACTGCCAAGCTCCACCTCTCCATTTACCTTATCTGCCTGGTGATTGCAATGTGGAAGCTGTTGACAGAAGCCTTCAAAGAAGGGAAGATATGGTTACATTGCTTAAATTTCATTTGTTGAGGGCTCAAACAAGAATGAAACAACAAGCTGATAAGGGCAGATCTGATAGAGTCTTTCAAGTGGGTGAATGGGTGTGGCTTAAGTTACAGCCTTACAGACAGCAATCAGTGCACAGTAGAACTAACCATAAGCTTGCTTCCAAGTTTTTTGGCCCTTTTCAGATAGTTGCTCTTATTGGTGCAGTGGCTTACAAACTCAAACTCCCCACTGATGCTAAGATACATGATGTGTTTCATGTATCTCAATTGAAAGCTTTCCATGGCACCCTTCCTGTAGCTACCCATATTCCTCAGTGGTTCCATGGCCAAGAAGCTTCTAAAGTTTATCAACCAGTTGCCATCCTAGACAGAAAGGTTGTCAAGTTTCAGAATCAAGCTCAAGTGCACTATTTGGTTCAATGGGAAAATTCTTCTCCTCATGATGCTACCTGGGAAATTGCTACTCTCTTTGAAGACAAGTTTCCTGAGTTCATGGTGTCTTGTAACTTGAGGTCAAGTTCTCTCTAAGGGGGAAGGAATGATAAGGGCTGCTGCTCTTATAACAGATTCTTTTAGAGTTTTACATTCTGTTATCAGTTGTACATATAAATACTTGAAATAATGAGTTGTACAGGCATTCAATCATTTTTTAATGAAATACAACCTCACCTTTCCCTCTCTCTTTCTATCTCCCTTTTCTCTAAATTCTGATTCTCTTTCTCTCTATTTCTTCTTCTGTATTCTGTGTTCCTGTTATAGTTCTTAATTGAACTAATATCTAGCAGTTGAGCTGAGCTCCTGCATCATGTTTTGAAGCAAAACCTTATATGTGTGAGTTGAAGGTCAGATTCATGAAGTCAACGTTTGACTTTGTGTGATCTTTGTTGAATAATAAATGATGAACCCTTCAGGCCTTTGCTGTGTCTTAATAGTCGTGGGATCAACAGGCTCACTTGTTGACAACAGTGGCGGATGCAGGAGTTGAAAGTTGGGTGTGCCTTATGTAAGAACAAAGTAAGGATACATAGCTTGTGGAGGTTCGAACTCATGACTATAATTAGTCTACCACTTTTTGCAAAAGCTTCTACCACCAAGCTAAACCATTTTATGTGCTTTCACATTGCATCAAATCCCCCCCATCCTAATATCTATGTAGACACTTGTCTCCATGTAGATCCGCCTATGGTTGACGGCACTCTGGTGGTTGGGAGATGAGCCTACAGCCAAATTTTATCTCCTCTCCTCTTCCTTTTGAATGAACAAGATTTTGCTTGAATTAATTCATGTGAGTGTTTTGGCTTTGGGGATAGTCTTAAAAGGACATCTGTGTCCTGTCTTTATATGTACAAAGTGAAGTTGGTCTAGTAATTTTGATTTCTATCTATGTTTTGTAAATGAATCTGCACAGTAGGTCAAGAAATTGAGAATTTTTTCGCTCTTACTTTCCTTATAAATCAGTTTCTTTATTTTTGTTCTATGAACTTATTATAGTTTTTACTTAAGCATAATCAGAGTTACTAACGTTCAAAGTTTGTGTATTGAGCGGCGTGAAACATTATATGTGTTGATCAATAAACAACGGAGGAAATATTTGATAAACCATTATTGTTCGATATAAGCATGACTGGTATACGTGTGTGTATAATTACGGATCACTTACTGAAAATACAGTTTTCTAACCTTTTTCTGTAATATTTTTGACATTAGTATATCTCTTATCATATCTTAAGATCACGTTAGCTCAATATTTAATGATCTGATCTTATCCTATGTTACGATTTAACACATGCTTTACTATATTTTGTCTATAGGTCCGAATTTTCAGAGTGGTCAATGAGAAGGAGCCTATTTTAGACGCCGTTTATGAGAGGCTTAAACAAATGACGTACATCAAGAACAGCGAAGTTTTATATCAAGGGGGTATCATTGATAAAATGGTTTTCATTGTACGAGGGAAGATAGAAAGCATTGGGGAGGATGGAATTATTGTTCCCTTGGCTGATGGAGATGTGTGTGGTGAAGAACTCCTTACATGGTGCCTTGAGCATTCTTCAGAAAATAGAGGTCAGGTCAATATTTTCTAAATGCCCTGTTATCATGTCGGTGATTGTTAATGAAAAAAGGGTTCTGTTCTAAAGCTACCTCTTCCAAAGGATCAAGACCATATACATATATATCAAGCATAACCAAACCTTTACTAGATTAACTAAACCTAACTCAAGTCAATACCTCCTTAAAGTGCTGTTTCGGTCACGATCTTAGTAACGATCATGGTGTTAGGTAAAGGAGATGATGCGGTTGTCGTACAGCCACATATCAGACAAGACAACAAGATATTGCTTAAATTGGCTTAAGACACTGTTATCTACACCTTTATGATGCTGGTAGTATCGGTTTGTTTGAATTTTAAAAACCTTTATAAAGCGCCGATACGATATGATACGGTCTTGTTTTAGCACCCATGATCTGGGGCCTTATGAAGGTGTATGTAGCCTATGGCCATAACATATCAACTCTTGAGCAACACAATGAGTGTTACATTTATTGAAACCTTCATGTTTTTTATATAATCCGGTAGTCTAAAATTGGTCTGTGGCTGTAAGAGATTTGTCTCTGAAAACAATCAGCTATCTTCCCTTCTGTTGCTTCGGTTTTCTACTGCGCTGCTATATGATTGTATTTAATCAACTCTCCCGCTTCCGTAGCCTGCTTGTGACTTCAGTGCTTCTATGCACTCGAAAGTTTTATCTACAAACGTGTGCATGCGCTTATCCTTGTGTCCAATCGTCAACTTGCTCTAATGGGCTGACTGCTTCACTAGATTTTTTACAGTTTACTTTTGAGGAAGATCACTATCATTTTCTTCAGAAGTATGGGCTGACATATGAATAATGACATCTTTCAATTGATTGGGTTTTACAGATGGAAAGAAAGGTAGGATCACTGGGCAGCGGTTGTGGAGCAACAGGACAGCAAGATGTTTAACAAATGTTGAAGCATTTATACTTAGAGCCCGAGATCTTGAAGAAGTCACAAGTCTCTTTCCAAGAATCTTGCGAAACCCACGAATCCAAGGAGCTATAAGGTCCGTGTTCATTTGTAGTTTATATTTTGATGAGATGCAATTGGCAAAATAACTTTGACTCCTCCACTTACATAATTTGAACAGTATCCGGATATTTTAACTTTTACTTTTCCAAGGTCTTAATAACTAAATGAGTATGAAAATTGCCAAGCAACTGATTTTCCCTTGTTGTGCCACCATGAAGTCCATGAGTCCGTTTCAAAAGAAACATGTTCTTTTGATGCTTTTCCTTTTCCTAAAGTAAGATAACATTATAGTATTATGCGTAGATACTAGGAAAAATACAATTTGATGCAATGTGAAAACATATAGAATGGTTTAGCTCGGTGGAAGAAGCTTTTGCAAAAAAGTGGCAGAATGATTATAGTCATGATTTCGAACCTCCACTAGCTATATTTCATTCTTTTTTTTTGTTTTTCACATTTCGTTGTTATTGACATAATACATAGCCAACTTACAAATCTGCCACTGGCTGAACGATTTATTTATAGAGTCTGGCCTTTTTTACCAAGTTGGAGAAGCACGTTAGTTTAAGAAAATAAGGAGATCATAGGGCACAACCTTTTTCAAAGACTCCAATGTTACACGTGCAATTTTGGTGCTACGTGTACTCCGGTTTGGGGGATGTTTGATACATGTACTTGTCTTAGTATCCTATCCTCCTGATCAAAGCATTAGGACTCGAGCTTTTGTTTCCTTTAGTTGTATTTTCCTTATTTTTTTCTAGTGTTTTACTTTATGTTCTAGTACTCTTGTATAGGTTTAAAGTTTCATTGTTGAGTTACAGTGTTAAGTGATAATATGATGAATGAAATGATTCTTTACTACCAAGGCCTCTTGTTATATGCATGCTTCAAACATCGTTGCTGTTTAGGCTAACTCATTGATCGAGCCGCCTCATGTTTTAAAGCGTTCCTCCCAGTCTCGTGATATAAGAACTCCCATTGTCCGCTTCGCTCGTGCCCGCCAAGCGCGCGCACGACTGCCCCACTCGACCTTCGTCCTGTCACTCTTGTCGCCAATAGGCAAGAGCGCCCTTTAGATACACGGTTGCTCGTGCTCCCATAAGCACCGTAGTCCCTTTCCGCACAAGGTTTACGCCCTTGCCCCCTAGTAGGCAAGAGCGTGCCGCACGTCCCGAGTGTCAAACTCTTGGACCGCACAACCTTTTCCAAAGACTCAAATGTAACACATGCAATAATGGTGTTACGTGTACTGGGGTTTGGGGGAATGTTTGATACAGGTACTTGTCTTAGTGTCCTATCGTCCTAACTCAAAGCATTAGGACACAAGCTTTTGTTCATAATGAGGACACAATCTAAGATGTAGTTCTATTAATATATATCAATATCTTACGTACTCAACTATGTAAACAAAGGTGCATTATTGGGTATACTGTTGACTATTGGATGAGTACTTTTAAAATGTTCAAGGTGGAAATTTTCTTTAAACGTTGTGGCTTAGCTGATGCCCTCTTTATTCAGATACGAATCTCCGTATTGGAGATGCTTTGCTGCAACGCGAATTCAAGTTGCTTGGAGATACAGAAAGAAGCGGCTAAATCGAATGGAGGCGGGAGGAATTTGAGTGGCACTTGTAGGCACCGATTTGTTGTAGCTTTAAATTAACTATTTTCATCTTGTAAATAGAGAAACTTATGCACCTTTGACGGGGTTACTATCATGTTGTTTAATGTGACTAAAGCCTCATTATAGTTTGTGGTGGTGAGTCTGGTGACTTGTCATAATTCATATGCATATACTATACGGGTGACAGTTCAAGGCGCAAGTATATGTCCCTGCCACATGACTACTGCAAAAATTTAACGATAGTATGCCAAATGACAACAGTCACTATACTAATTTCCTGCACAAGTTCAAGTGAGTTTTCCCTTGGATGCTTTAAAAAGGTGCTTTAAAAAGAAAACATCAACGGAATCCACAAGCTTGGTCTGTCAGGTATCAGCCGTATCACTATTAGTTTTCACATTTTGGTTTTTATAATTTTACAATCAAATGATATAAAATTATAAATCTGAAGTTGGTAATATAGACAGTAATCATGTTATTTTAAAAAAATTTAACAACTAAACACTAAACTACTTTTTGTGATTTCTATATTTTGGTTTTCTGGTTTTCGAAAAAAAAACTGAAAACTGAAAATAGAAAAAGATAAAGAATAAGTTCGGGGTTGTTCAGTATCGTTTTTTATTTTTATTTTTCATTTAATTTAAAACAAAAAAGAAACAAAAAAAAAGTGGTTTTCAAATTTTTTTTAAGTCATTATGTTTCCAATAAGTTATCATGTCTTTCATATTCAAAAAAACTAAAAAACTTGCCATGATAATGAACAGGTCTTTAGGGTTTTATTTTGGGAAATCCCAATGGTATATTTGTACTTTTGGAAATTCCCTACAGTATATCTTAGTCTTTTTGGGTCTTAATGCCATACCCGAACTAATGTTAACTTTTGAAATGTAACATAATGAATTCAAGGAAAATTTGATATTAAAGGTATGAACTATGCTCGATCTTATTTTAAAGTGTTTACCTATTACTTATTGTTGTAGATACCAACTATCGATCATGTTTGATTTTATAGATCCTTGTTGACCCGCTAACCTGAAATAGCAGGACAAAGTGAGATTTTGCATGTGATTATTTTAAGGGTTTTAAGATGCGCATTTCAATGTGACTATTTCAGTTTTTTCGGGGTGAAGGTGTTTTCCAAAAAAGGACACCACTATTCATCCTTTATGGGCTCCAATTTCGAGAATCCCTAAAATAAAGGTACCAATAAGCTGGATATTCAAGCACGCACTTTAAAACGACTTTTCCAGGTTGAAGACGTTGTTTGTTCGAAAAATATACATCGCTATGCAACCTTTATGAACACAAATTTCGAGAATCCCTATAGAACGAGTAATTAGAAGATGAATTTAAAAGACAACGTTATGCACCCTTTATGGGCACGAATTTCGACAATCCTTACAAAACGAGTACCAATAAGCCGGGTTTTAGGGCACGTGCTTCGAATCGATTTTTTTTGGGCCGAAGACGTCATTTTTTCAATTAGGGCACTATTACGCACTCTTTAGGAGCACAAATTTCGAGGATCCCTACAAAATAAGTATCAATAAGCCGGTTTTTCGAGCATGCAATTCAGTCCAAAAAAAGTCAAAAAAGTTGTCTTGAACTACGTGCCCAAAAACCTAGCTTATTGGTATCCGTTTTTTAGGGATTCTAGAAATTCGTGCCCCATATAGGGTGCATAGCGTTGTCCATTTTCGAAAAAAACGTCGACTTAAGCCTAAAAAAGTCGAAAAAGTCGACTTATCGGTACCCATTTTATAGGGATTCTCGATATTCGTGTCCATTAAGGGTGAATAGTGTTGTCCGTTTTTCGAAAAAACGTCGTGGTCGACCCGAAAAAATAGCCTAGAAGTGCGTGCCCGAAAATCCGGCTTATTGGTGCCTGTTTTTTAGGTATTCTTTAAATTGGAGCCTATAAAGGATGAACGGTGGAGTCTGTTTTTCGAAAAAAAAAGTTGTATTCACACGAAAAAGCTGAAATAGTCGCATAGAAATACGTGCCTGATAACGCTTAAAATAATCACATACAAAATCTTAGTTTCACCTATTGTTTCAGGTTACCAGGTCACAAAGACCCATAAAATCAACATGATCGATAGTTGGTACCTACCAAACATAATCTATAGGTGAGCTCTTTAAAGGAAGAACGAGTATAATTCGTACCTTTAATATCAATTTTCTCTTAATTAAAAACTGTTAAACTTTAACCCCAGCTTCCTTACAACCACCACGACCACCGTACAACCACAACAACACCCTGAAACCACCAGTAACAACCCAAAACATGCCTAACTCCAACCTCTTATCTTTTGTCTTCTCTGTTAGCAAATAGCAACTCAAACTTAAGAATAAAAAACTCGCCAACTTCACTCCAGTCCCACACCAATTCTCCCCGATTTTGCATACTCTTTAAACTCCAGTCTTCTTGATTTATTCCATCGCCATCCCCCCCCACCACAAATTATTGAAACAAGATCTTCAATCTTTTTTTTAATAGATTTAAGTTCTCGATCGTTTCTTGTAAATTGTAGAAATTGCAATATGTATAGCAATTTCATGAAATGGAAACAAGAGTAAACCAATAACCCAAATCCCCACCACCACTACTCCTTTTCTCCTCACCACCACTCCTTGCCTCATTCCAACCTTATTCCGCTGGGTAAACCACCTCAAACCCCTGACAACTCCTCTTCGAACACTCGTAGTAGCCCCACCGCGAAACATCTCTTATTCGAACTCCTTTCCCCAACCCCCTTTGGGACCTCATCACCTTCTTTTTATCATTTTGAGAAGCTGTTGCAAGTAAGGTCGGGGCTGCATGGTGGACGTTGACCGACAGTAGGTTGGTCAGAGGTGGTGTCGGCTTGCTCCGGTATAGACAAACATTTGTGAGGGTAAGTTTGGGCTTGGTGGTTACCGGTGCTGGGTTGGATAGGGGTTGTGGGTATTTCTTTTGTTTAATTTGATGGAATGATTTGTTAATTAACTGAATATTCCATCCATGATATCACATTGGGAACTTAATTAGTTCGGGTATACCATTGAAACTTAAAAATATTAAGGTATACATAGGGCCGTCCCAAAGGTTTTGGAAGCCTTGTGCTGAAGTCAATAAATGAGGCCCTTTAAAAAATACTACTCCCTCCGTATTAAAAAAATGCAACATTTGTCATTTTAGGCTGTAACAAAAAAATGTAATATTTGCAAACTTTCCTATTATAGTATGTTATTTTGTGCAAAATGACCAAAATAGCCTCAATTAAACATAGTTATACATAACCTAATTCATCTTACCAAATAAACCTAATATTGTTAAAATTAATAACCCTCTCTAATTAAAATTTATATCCACCACCATTTTCAATCCCACCACCATTTTTGTTCTTAACCCTCATTTCCACCGCCGACGACCCACCAACCACCACCAACCCACCATCGACGAACCACCAATCCACCACCGATGAACCACCAACACCATCGTCCTTAACCCTCATTTCCACCGCCGACTCATTTACCGGCCAAATCTCCACCATTAATGTCACAAAACAGCCAACATCGAAAACCCCCAACTCTAAAATCCCCCAAAATAGAAAACCCTAAATCTAAAACCCCCAAAATCGAAAATCCCCAAATCTATTTCTAGGTCATCGAAACTCTTTCGGGTATGTTTATGGATCTTTGTTCATTATTTTGTTTTTAAACTATAGGTTTTCGAAATTTTGGGTTTTGGGGTTCGAATTTGTGGGTCTTGGAGTTCGAAATTCTGGGTTTTAGATTAGGATTTGTTGTTGTTCGAATATTTGTTGTTCTTGTGAATTTGTTGTTTGTTGTTGTGAATTTGTTGTTGTTGTTGTTGTGGATTCGTTGTTGTTCGAAATTCTGGGTTGAAGTTTGGGTTGTGGGGTTGAATTTGGGGTTTCCGGCTGGTGGCGGTGAAGGTGGTTGGTGCAAGTTTGTTGTCCGGCGGTAGATAGTGGCGGTGGGTGTGGTGTTCGGCCGTAGATAGTGGTTGTTGGTGTGGTTGTGGTGGGCAGGTGGTTGATTTGGTGGATGTGGTGAAGATGGTGGTGGGAGTGGTGAAGATGGTGGTTGGTATGGTGACCCATCAGTCAGCCTTTCTCTCTCCTCCTTTCCACTTAATACCCAAACTAAATCACAAGTACCAAATTTTGCCTAGGAGTCTGTGTCGAACCCAAATGTTGCGTTTTTTTTTATACGGAGAGAGTATATATTTCCTCCGTTTTGATATAAGTGATACACTTTCTATTTTGAGGTGTTTTAAAATAAGTGATACGCTTAGGTTCTTTGCTTTATATGGTAACTTTTTGCTTGTGAAATAACCTATGTGCCCTTACTTTTTTTTCTAAACACATCATTAAAAACATCTAACAACACTAATCTCAAAAGGGGGTCCGGGGACCACACCCACTAACTTCACCATTAATTATACTCTAAACACACTTACAATCTTTTGCCTCAAAATCCGCAAAAGCAACAATGTATCACTTATTTCAAAACGGAGGAAGTATATACTTAATACTAGTTAAGATAATTTAGTCAACACATATTACAATAAGTTATAGTGAACCAAGGTAAGCTCTTAACAATGAAAAATATTACTCCATCTTTATTTTAATGCTTAATCTCATTTTTTCTTAACAACAAATTTGCACCCTACCATCGTCGTATTATAAGGACAATAACGATGATTGAATTAGTTTTAACTTAGCCAACCTCGTTAATTCAATTAGCGAATTCCTAAATTGTTAATTCAAGGAATTTTGGTTCATTATAAATCTAGTCCACTTCTTTCTTTCAACATTTTGAAGAAATATTGCGGGAAAATTTATTAACTAGCAATTTTCCGATAACTGAGTCTCTTTTTAAAGTGAGATAATTTTTTTAAAAAAAAAAGTAGTATTGGAATAGTTTTTACAATGAGTGTTATTATGGTCAAAGAGTAATAAAAAGGAAATGAGTGAGGAGAATACAAATATATAATAGCTTGTAAATGTAGATGGTCAACTTTAGTTAGAACAGGGAATTGCAAAAAAAAATTCATTTGGTGGCTAAGGTAGATGGTCTTGGGACATCAACAAATAAAATGAAAAAATTGTGTTCATCAACCTTCGACCGCGCGTCTCGCAATCTAGAGCGCATTCAAGGAGCTAAGACCATTGGACTCAGAGGTGGACCTACTAAGGAACAAGGGGGGACAACTATCCCCCCACTTTTTTTAAAAAAAAAACTGAAGAATACGGCGTGCCGCCTGTGACTGTGAGGCTGTGTGGGGCCCACTAAATTTAATGTTATACGCATAAAACCAAGGAAGAAAAGAAAGGAAAGAAAGGAAGGAGCGAAAAGAAGACGCGGGGCCCACCTTGGGAGAGGTCAGTGTCAGCGTCAGCGTCACTTTCTCAGTCTAATAACTGCTTAACTTCATTGTGGGGCCCACTGAGAAAAAGAAAATAGAAAAAAGAGCAGCCACTGTTGTCGCCTGAGACAAAGTCAGACGTGGCCCACCTTTGTTTGTTGAATTGTTGTTCGTCTGTTTCTATTGTTTGTTCGGTTGGGGTTAGAGATCTTGGACGGCGTTCCGGTGGCGGCGGCTGACGACGGGTAAGTTTATTTTAATAAAAGTTTTTCTTATTTTTAAAATTCTAGTTTAAGAAATTTGAGTAATTAAATTGTAAATTTATCAATTTAATGTTGTGAATTAGAGCGTGATTCTAATTTCTTAATTAGTTTGTGATTAATGGGTTATGAATTGGTTTGTGAATTGTTAGTGAATTATTTTTGTTAATTTAATTGTTACTTTGTTAGTGAATTATTTTATTAATTGAAATATTAGTGAATTATTTTGTAAATCGAATTATTAGTGAATTGAATTGTTAGTGAATTAGTTTGTGATTGGAATGTTGGATTCTTAGTGAATTAGTTTGTGTAAGAAAATTGATTCATATATTTTTCAAATTAATAGGATATGACAAGTTCTTCAAAAAGTCCAAAGCAATGGGAAAACAATTCAATATTCGGCAAATGTTTGCAAGGAAATTAAAATCACAAGATAATCCTTGTTCTTCACCCGCACAAAGTGAGACACCTCTTGATAATAATATGGCAAATGAAATCACTAGTAATGTTCATATTGATGTGGATGAAGCAATTGATATTCATGAACCAATTGATGATGATGATGTAGATGAACCAATTGATGATGATGATGTGGATGAACCAATTGATGATGATGATGTGGATGAACCAATTGATGATGATGATGTGGATGAACCAATTGATGATGATGATGATGTGGATGAACCAATTTATAATGATGATGTAGATGAACCAATTGATGATGATGATATGGATGAACCAATTACTAGTTCTGAACCCATTGAGGAAGAGGAAGATGGAAAGTTGGTCTATGATGTTGATCGAACTTCTTCCTCATGATCCGGGATTAAGAATGGACATAATGGATTATCTCCCAAACCAAAGAAATCCGGTTAGAAGAGGCTACATCATCAAAAAAAAACCTTGTCAACCAAAAACACATAACTTCCCTCAAAGACAATGCTATGGAAAACGTCGATTTAGTGTTTCTTGGTTTAAAAAAAGAGATTGGCTTGAATATAGTATTTCAAAAGATGCCGCATTTTTTTATGTATGTTACTTGTTCAAGCATGAAGTTGAAAATAATTGTGGTGGTGATGCATTTGTTAATGGAGGATTTAGAGCATGGAATAAGCCGGATAGGTTTGACAAACATGTTGGTGCAATTAAAAGTGCTCATAATCTTGCCTATGAGAAGTATGTGAATCTAAGAGATGGGAAAAAATCAATCATCACCGTGCTTGACAATGCAAGTGAGGAGACAATGTAAAAATATAAGATTCGTTTGAATGCATCATTAACTTGTTTGAGATTTCTTTTGGGGCAAGGTTTGGCATTTCGGGGACATGATGAGAGTGAAGAATCATACAATCGAGGTAACTTCCTTGAACTTTTGAAATGGCTTAGGGGAAAAGTTAAGGAAGTTAAAGACCATACTCTTGATAATGCTCCTAAAAATTGTAAATTGACTTCTCCTAAAATTCAAAAGGACATTATTAATTGTTGTGCAAAAGAAACAACTAGGCGCATAATAGAAGAGATTGGTGATGATTACTTTTCCATATTGGCGGATGAGTCATGTGATGTGTCCTGTAAAGAACAATTAGCTCTTGTTTTGCGTTTTGTTAATAGAAAAAGTGGAGCGATAATGGAAAGGTTTTTAGGCATTGTTCATGTTGGTGATAAAACTGCTCTATCTTTAAAAAACGCAATATTGTCTTTGCTTATGGAATATAACTTGGATCCATGAATGATTAGAGGGCAAGGATATGATGGGGCTAGCAACATGAAGGGTGAAATAAATGGGCTTAAGACATTGATTATGAATGATACTCTTAGAGCTTATTATATTCATTGTTTTGCCCATCAACTTCAATTAACTCTAGTTGGTGTTGCTAAGAAGAATGAAAATTGTGGTTGGGTGTTTGAAATTATTGCAAACTTGTTGAATGTGGCTGGGGCTTCTAGTAAAAGAAGAGAAATGATTCTAACAAGTCAAGCTCGAAAGGTTGCTAAAGCATTAGATATGGGGGAAATTAAAAGTGGTTCGGGATTGAATCAAGAGCTTGGTTTGAAAAGACCTGGTGATACACGTTGGAGCTCTCATTACAAATGCATGCTTGACATTATCACTTTGTTTCCTTCAATTGTTGAGGTACTTATTGACATTGGCAAACATGGTTCATCGGATGATACATTCAAAGCTCAAATTGTGTTGGGATTATTGGAGTCATTTGATTTTATATTTATGGTTCAATTGATGTTGACTATTTTTGGGTACACTAATGATTTGTGTATTGCTTTACAAAGAAAAGAACAAGATATTGTTAATGCTATGAGACTTGTTTCAATTACAATTAAAGTCTTACAAACAATGAGGGAACAAGGATGGAAGACTCTCTTGAAAAAAGTAACATCATTTTGTAATAAGCACAAAATTGATGTTCCCACTATGAAGTCTAATTATGTTCCTCAAGGAAGATCAAGACGTTTTGTTGAACATGCTACAAATGAACATCATTTTCGGGTTGAAATTTTCTTAGAAGTGATTGATTTGCAACTTCAAGAACTTGACAATCGATTCAATGAGAGGAACATGGAGTTACTTACTTGCATAGCTAGCCTAAGTCCTAAGGATAATTTTTCATCATTTGATAAAGAAAAGGTACAAAACCTAACCTTCTATATATCTATCTATCTATCTATATATATATATATATATATATATATATATATATATATATATATATTTATCCCATTGTATAATATTAATTCTTGTATAAGGTGCTTAAACTTGCTTCTTTGTATCCCGAATACTTTTCAAATAATGAGTTGGTGAGTCTTGATTGTCAACTTGATGTGTTCAAGCAAACCATGTTAGAAAATGAGAATTTTCGAGATTTGCGCGATATTAATTCTCTTTCTATGATGCTTGTCAATACCAAGTTGCATGAGACTTACCCTCTAATACACTACCTTCTATGCACGCAATGCGTGCTTCGTTCGAAAGAGCAATATATAAGGATTTACAATAAACTACTTTGTAATTTTTCCAATGGAGTTTATACATATTTTTCATAATTTTGAAAATAATCGTTAAATTTTAGTTATTTTGTTTTTTAGAGGGTGTAATCTTAATCCCAAGAGAGTTTAAATAGTGAAAAAATACAAATACATAAAAAAAAGAGTAATATATATTAGAGAGTATATGAGCAATAGTGATTTAAAAACGTCAAAAAAGACATAAAAAATTGCCAAAAAATTAATGGAAGATGTCATTTGGAGTATCATCGCTCTTGAGTAAAAAATATGTCATCAGTCTCCTTTTCTCACTCATTCTAAAATACTCTATCATGTTTCATGGTCAATTCGATCAGATGCACCCCATGCCACTCATGACTCATGACCAATTAATCACTCATGTACTTGAAAATAAAAAAAAATTCAAAAGTATATAAAAATATAACAAAGTGGGTGTCTTTTTATAGATCTCAAGAAAATATAACCGTTAATATTTTTTAAATTGTTTTTACTTTGTAGATTTTCAGATATTTTAATTTGAAGTTTAAACTTTTTTTGCTAATAGTCTGATTGCTAACATTGGTTAATTCCTTAATTATAGGAGATTTGGTTTATTTTAATTATTTTTTTTCTTATTTTTGGCGTCCACCCCTTCTTTTCACTTATATAATAGAGATTTGCTTATCAAGTTGATGTTGATTCTTCCCGTGGCTACCGCAAGTGTTGAAAGAGTGTTTTCCGCAATGACACTAGTCAAAAGTAAGCTTCGAAATAGTATGGGTGATCAACTAATGAATGATTTTTTGGTGACTTTTATTGAGAAAGAAGTGTTTTTACAAGTTCGGGATGAAGATATCATCGCTATATTTGAAAGAGTGAAGATTCGAAGGATATTTTAGTAGTATGTACCCGAATTGTAATATTAATATGGCATTTTGGATTGAGTATGTACTCGAGTTTTTTTAATTGTGTACCGGATTTTTTATTACTAAATAGATTTGTGTTGCATTAACTAAATTGTCCCCCACCGTCAAATTCCTGGGTCCGCCACTGATTGGACTAGTACATTTTTGCTACATTATTGCTGTAAGGTATTGTATATTTCGGGCCCCTCCGTGCCATGAGGCCCTATGCGAGCGCTCTGCTTGCACACTCTCATGGCCAGCCTAGGTATACCATTGGGAATTCTTACAAGTATATTGAAATTTTTCCTTTCATTTTTTGTTGTAGTTTTTAGTTTATCTGAAAATCAAAAACCAAAACATGGTAACCGGAAAAAGTGGTTTCCTCCTTTTTGCAATCAGTTTTCAAATAAACCATGATTAATATCTATATACTTAATTTAAAGTTTTTTTATAACTCATATCATATGATCCTAAAATCATAAAAATTGAAAATGGGAAACTGACAATAATACTAAACGCGTCCTTAGCTAAGTTATTAAACCATGTCAAATAATGCTTAGTCTATGAAAAATTACATTGTTAATCCAAGGAAGCTATGGATATCACTTAATGAATTGGGGTTAAAAGATTCTAAAGTTGGGTGGGAGTTGGGGATTTTCTAAAGATATGTTCAGTAGATTTAAGGAGGAAGGAAGAAGGTGGAAAGAGAAAGGTGGTTTTTGAGAGAGTCAAAATCGGGTCAGCTTTTTGGAGGGGATGATCATGGAAGGTGAAGGTGATGGATGTTGGTGAGGGAAGAGGATGATGATGGTCAGGATGAGATGCTGATCCATCACGTTTTTATTCTATGCTTTGGTTTTTCTTTTTCCTTTTTTTGTTGGCTAATTTAGTTTGGGTTATGAACTTTTTATTGTGTAGATTAGGATCAATAGTGATCTAGTATATGAATATAAAGAACACCCAAAAGTAAGTTAAAGTTTCTTTAACAATGATTAATAATTAAAATGTTTAGATAGACTGAAATTGAATAATTATATTAGTTAAATAGAATACATTTCAAGTAAACCATAAACTCGTCTATTAAAAAAATTTAAACTAAATTAAATCATTTTTTAATAAGCATAGTTATTAAATAAAACTGAATTATCGATAAATAAATTTAAGTAGAATAAAAACCTTAATAATAATTTCCGAAAATTCGTGGTATTACATCTACTTTTTCCTAAAAATAAAGTTCCTCCTCGAAATTTAAAGTTAGGGATAATTTAATATCAACAAAATCTTAGTTCAAAGCTTTGCTAGTATTACATTCGGTCCCACTCGGGGAGTTTCGTCCCACTCAGGGAGTTTCGTCCCCGAAACTCGGTAATCGTACCTGAGGGAAGAGTTCTTGATAACGCTTACTCATGTCATCTTCTCTTTGCCAAGTGGCTTCCTCAATTTGACGATTAGTCTATAATACATTGACTCACTTAACCTTCTTGTTCCGGGTATTCCTCACTTTGGTATCAAGGATTTTAATAGGAAGTTCTTAATTCAAAAGAAAGGGTCTCATCAAATTCTATGGTTTTAGGTTGAATACCATGGGAGGGTCCTACAACGTATTTACAAAGTTGAGACACATGCAAAACATTGTGAACATTGGCTAACTTTGTGGGTAAGGCACCTATAAGCCACTTTTCCAGAATTTATTATCTAGTAAGGTCCGATATAAGGAGGACTCAACTTTGCCTTTCTAGCGAATTTCATTACTCTCTTGGTTGGTTAAACTTTCAGCAACACATTTCTCCAACTTCAAAGTCTAAATCTCGTCTCCTTTGATCAACATACGACTTCTGTCGATCTTGAGCTTCTTTTATACGTTATTAGTAGTTTCTTCAATCATTTCTAGTCCCAAATTCAACGACTCGTTCACAGTACTCTAACATATAGGATTCCAACATTTATGTCCATATAATGCCTCGTACGGGCCATTCCTATACTCGAGTGATACTTGTTATTGTACGAGTATTCAATGTACATCAAATGATCATCCCAATATCCACTAACCATGCATGCTCTCAACATATCCTCTAAGGTCTGGATTGTTCTTTCAATTTTACCATCTATTGTTGGGTGAAAGGTTGTGCTGAATTTCAATAGTGTACACACGACTGTGTGAAAATGTTTCTAGAACTTTGATAACAATCTCGAATTACTCTTCTGAAGTCCTTCGTAATTCCATGTAGCCTAACCACTTCATTAAAGTTAGCATCAAACAATTGCTTCAACGACCAAGTATCATTCATTGTCACGAATCTTGTTGTCTTAGTCAGGTGATCCACTAATACACATATTGCATTCTTTTCGGTTCTTGTATTTGGTAATCCCATGATGAAATCCATATAGATAGATTCTCATTTTTATCCTAGTTATGGTTGTCAAAATCGCGATCCTATTGTAGAATCGTACTATTCTACGATCTAATTATGACCATGCGATTCTACTAAAGATTCCACACGATTCTATAACTTTCCTTCAACTATCGAAAAGTTTACAAATTTGTATTAGATTTTATAATACCAGCAAAGATAATAATAACATATATTATCAATTATCATTATTTTAATGGTTAAACAATTATAATTTTTATTTTTGGCCTTTTAAACTAAAAATATAAGTATAATATTTGGATTATGCGTTTTGTAGAATCGCATGATTCTACAACTCGATTCTACGATCCGATTATGAGAGGCCCCTCCGATCAAAAGTAGAATCCCAATTCTGACAACCTTGTACTTCCAATGGTTGTAATTTTCCTCCAAGTTTCATAAGTTGTATCTTTATCTTCTCCCATCTTAAA
This sequence comes from Patellifolia procumbens, assembly GCA_947645195.1. Classification (NCBI taxonomy): domain Eukaryota; kingdom Viridiplantae; phylum Streptophyta; class Magnoliopsida; order Caryophyllales; family Amaranthaceae; genus Patellifolia; species Patellifolia procumbens. The sequence goes on from CANSGD010000523.1 coordinate 297,450, forward strand.
CATTTTACTACAAAATCAACCACTTCTTGCTTCATTCTAGGCCACTAAAATGCTTCTTTAAGTGCTTATAAAGCTTATCTCCTCCTGGGTGTATGGAATATGGCGAGTGGTGAGCCTCCTTTCGAAACCTTGTCTTGAGTTCTTCGTCTTGTGGCACGCACAATTTTCTTTATACCTTGCCATGCCATTGTCATCAATAGAGATGGCAATGGGGCAGAGTCCAGGCCCAGACCCATTGATTTCTTCTAGACCCAGATCAGACCAGACCCATGGGGTCTGGAATTTTCAGACCTTGACCATCTATGTCTAATGGGTCTACGGGTCCTTATAGGGTTCTTAATGAGTCCTTTTGAATTTCAAATTTAATTGCATTTTTTATCTAATAAATTTGTTTCTCCTTTCTTATAGGTTCGCACGACCATGTTTAAGGTTTGTATCTCAACAATTAACAAAATATACCTCATAAAATCTTAAAAATGTTTCAACTTACATAATTACATGTCTTAAAGGAGTCACAACTACTCACAAAGTCATAATTCACAAGATAATATATTTTTTAAAAAATATACATGTATAAATTAGTTTGTGGGTCGGGTCTGGACAGGTCTGGGTCTGATATATTTAGACCAGAAGCTACCCATAGCCGCTGGGACCCAAAACCTTATATGGGTCTTTGGGTCTGGGTCGGGTCCAAGACCCATTGTCATCCCTAGTTATAGATCTCGGTTTCCGGTGCTTAACCATTTTCCTTCATCTCTATTAACTTGCTTAACCACTTATTAGCATCTTGTTTGATCAGAATCTCCTGAAATATATCTAGTCTAACATCAAGGAAATTCAACTGAGCTTTTGACATAGCCAGGCTTAACTACTTCCAAACTAAATGGTTGTATCTCCCCCACATAGCTCATCGGCCACAATCACCACGTTCAATGAATGAGCACTATTTTTGCTCAAAGCATCAGCTACCTTATTCACTTTTCCTTCTTGATAGACTATCTTCAAATCGTAATCATTTATGAGCTCAAGCCAAGGTCTTTGTCTCATATTCAACTCCTGCTGCATATACACGTACTTTATACTTTTTTCATCCGTATAACCCTTACAATAAACTCCATACAAATAAATGTCTCCACATGAGTAGGGTGATTTTGCTTATGCAGTTTGAGTTGTCTTAACGCATAGGCCACTACTTTACCATGTTGAATCAAGGTGCACCCAAAACCTTTCTTAGAAGCATCACTGTAAGCTTCAAATCCTTCTACTCCGAATGCCAAGCTCAATAGTGGAGCAATTGTGAGTCTCTTCTTCAGCTCTTGAAATGCTTCCTCACACTTATCAAACCAAATAAATTATGTTTTTTTCTTCATCGAGTTAGTGAGAGGTAGATCTATTCAAGAAAAACCTGTTACAAATCTTTTATAATATCCAGCTAAACCTAAGAAAATCCTTATTTTGGTAACGTTCTTAGGTTGAGGCCAATCAATCAATGTTTTCAATGCATCTACGGAAGAGCCTTCCTTTGATATCGCTTGACCCAAAAAGAGACTTTTTCCAACATAAATTCACACTTCAAGAACATGTCATACGAATATTTTTCTCGAAGAATCTCCAAAACTTTCATCAACTGAGCTTCATGCTCCTCTTTATCCTTCGAGTACATCAATATACCATCAATGAACATTTTTACGAACTTATCCATGTATGGTTGGAAAGTCGTGTTCATGAGGTCCATGAAAGTTGCATTATTCTTTATTATGGCATTATTCAACTCACAGTAATCTATACAGAACCGCAAAGTTCTATCTTGCTTCCTGAAAAACAGCACCAGGGCTCCCCACGGTGAAACACTGGGCTGAATGTACCCTTTGTCGAACAACTCTTCTAATTGAACTTTCAACTCTTGCATTTGTCTGCCACTCGATATGGAGCCTTAGAGATAGGGCCTATTCAAGTGACTAACTCATTCTTAAGATCGCCTCTTTGTTTGGTGGCATTCTTGGAAGTTTTTCGGGAAATACATTTGGAAACTCCTTTACTATAGGAATTTGAGTCAACTCTTTGTTCTCCATGCTTACGTCCCTTGCTTCGCACAAGTAGACTCTGTAGCCTTTGCTAAGATAGGTTTTGAAGGTCCAGGATAGATATTGTTCTAACATCGGGCTTGGAAACTATATCCTCATAGGATATTATAACATCCCGAAAATTCCCTCTTTTATAAAATACTTTTTCAACTAAACTCATAATATTATCAAAGCATTATCGCCCGTGTGGAAACATATCGGCTTACTCAGAATTTTGTATCGGAAAACATTTAAATGAATTCTTCAATACAATACTTAAATCATAGTTAACGTCAAAACATGATCCAATCTTCAAACGTAGTTTAAAACTAAAGTAAAAAACTTAAGATAAATAATCCATAAAGTAACTTGAAACTAAGACATATTTAAAAAAAGCAAACGGGAAAAGAGAAAGTAATCTCTCAACATCATCTCCCAAATCCCCATTGAGTATGGATGCATCGTCACTTTATACATGTATACAAATACTCAATTGATGGATTGCTCGCCAATAAAGGGTCATAACAGGATCGATAGACACAGCCATAATCGACACACAGAAAAGCACGTAATCACCAAAGTTAAGTATATACATAACAACATCATTCACATAAATCTAGCAAGATACTAATAAGCATTAAAATCATGATCAACAATAACATAATAAAATATCAGACTCTTGAAACTAAACTTGATTTCACAAGACCACAAGATAATTCATTAATAGATTTGAATAGTCAATGAATTGAGTTGTCCAACCAAATTGTGACTTCGATTTAGAAGACAAATTATTGGCGCAACTCCGTAATCCCCATAACCAACGATATCGAGGTACTAATTTATA